>JAODAL010036106.1:0-42117 GCA_025379985.1 Phyllomedusa bahiana
GGGACCCTTAAAGAAGAGGTGTGGTATGAAAAGTGGGGGCGTGGTTTCTATAAAGCGGGCGGAAAACTTAGAGACGGACATGGGCAGCAAAAGTTTTAGCTTTGCCACTGCCCAAATCTGATTTTAACTAAGGACCGCCTGGAGCACAAACAGTAGAATCAGGATGAGGTTTATGAGCAGCATCAGTGGGCCCATCTTCTCCCTTCCTGTCCCTTACAGGCCACTGGTGAGGTTGTTAGCTGGTTGAATCGTAGTGCAAATTCTAGCAAGGGCATGGATGGAGCCGCTCAGCCATGTGTCTATGATATGTAAGACTGTGACAAATGTGTGAGACAGATAGCTGTGTTACTAACTTAGTATTGCATACTGCACAATAGAGTTCTGTTTTGCACACTGTATTATGTGGCAAAATGCATACATTTGTGTCCCAGAGGTCTAAAAATCAATAGGTAATATTTTTAGCTGTAGGGAGGATGTCCAAAATCAAGTCCCCCGGGGGGGCTCTAGGCCCCCCAGTTTGACAGTGAGCACAGTGGTCAAGACCATACAGTGATTTAAACTAGAGATGGGTGAATTTCTCAAAAATTCGATTTGCTGAATTTCCCAATAAGATTCATTCTGTCCCAAAGTAATTTGGAACAAAACACGTGAAAAAACAGATATTTCCTGGCTGCAGAGAGCCTATAGAGTGCTGTAGAACATTGTGCCATACTTAAATATGCAGAGGGAGCTTGGTTTTTTCTTCATACAATGCTGTGTTTTAGTATGACACACACATGACTGCCGCTTCACTTTTCAATTCCCTGGGCACTTCCGGGGGCAAAACTGACCAAAACACTGAAGCGGGAATGCAGCCTGATAAAGTCATGGCAGCGCCAGCTGAAAAGGAGCAAGCTGAGGGCAAAGATCCTACGATAGCATCAAAGAACTCAGTAGTAGGTTACTGGAGCCAGCACAGTTCTCAGCACAGTAAGGGGACGTCACAGCAGGGGTCACTCCATGAGGCCAGAGCTTTAAACCATCACAGAATATGACAGAACCTGTTCTGTTAAACACTGGTACATGTAGAACCCCCTCCCGAATGAGTGGAGAGGGTTTCGGCAGTAATTTTGCGTTGACGTCTCTGATCATTTTGCCCTTCCTTTCATCCTACAGTGTCCGCTTTCAATCGGTCAATAATCCATCATTATTGGTAAAGCCAAAAACAAACAGGAGTTGATCCAAAACACAGATGACCAGTAAATGGCATATTTTGCATGTCTTCTGTGTTCTGTATCCATGCCTGCTTTTGGCTAGGCAATCCTAATCCTTCCCATTCCTCTGACAGGTGAAAAGAAGGGGAAAACTAAACATAGTGGCAACGTCATAGAGTGGTGAGGGTGGAAACATCAATAGGAAATCACAGGGTGTTCCAGTGAGACAGCAGTCACTTGGCAGCAGCATGAGTAGGCCACAGAGTGGCACAATGACAAATTCAGGAGGTGGAAAAAAACAGGAGTAGGCCACAGAGTGGCACAATGACAGAGTGTGGAGGTGACGGCAGCAGCAGCAGCAGCAGCATGAGGTCAGAGAGTGGCACAATGACACAGTGTGGAGGTGACGGCAGCAACAGCAGTAGCATGAGGTCAGGGAATGGCACAATGACACGGTGTGGAGGTGACGGCAGCAACAGCAGCAGCATGAGGTCACAGATTGGCACAAAAACAGTGTGGAGGTGACGGCAGCGGCATCAGCAGCAGCAGCATGAAGTCAGAGAGTGGCACAATGACACAATGTGGAGGCGGGTGGTAATACCAGTCCCTGGTAAAGATGGTGGGAGGCAGATGGAGCAAGTGGCAGCAGATGTGTGGCATCAGGCGGGTGGCAGAATCAGAATAGTGGCTGAGACAGGTAGTTTGAATCTAGACTAATTTCTCAAAGTTTTGGGGAGGCATCATGGCTGATGTAATTTGACACCTAAGGCATTGGTGTGTGGAAGTCCTGGCCGATCCACACCTTATTCATCTTGACAAAGGTCAGTCGCTCCACATTTCCCATGGACAAGCGGGTTCTCTTTGGGGTAACAATGGCCCCCGCCACACTGAACACCCGCTCTGATGCCACACTACTGGCCGGGCAGGACAGCTTCTCCACTGCAAACTTGGCAAGTTGCGGCCACACATCAAGTTTGGCTGCCCAGTAGTCCAGAGGATCTTCTAACTGGGGTGGCAGAGTGCTGTCCAAGTAGGCCACCACCTGTTGGGTCAGGGTCTGCTCCAGGTCCTGCTGCTGCTGGTGAGTGCCCTCCTCACTAGGCGGGTGAAGGAAGCTGCTTATCAGCGTCTCCAGACTTAGGTTGCTGCTGATGGAGCTGGTACTGCTCCTACCCCCCATCTTCACACAGCAGCCATGGCAGTGGTACGTGAGCAATGAGGAACCCCCCTGTCAGACCTGTCAGAGGATGGACCATGCTGCACATAGTCAGCGGCCAACTAACTACGGAGGATTTCTCTATAGTATTTGAGTTAGTCCTCCCTCTCAGCAGCTGGAAAAAAGGCTCCCATTTTGGAGCGGTAGCGAGGGTCCAAGAGGGTGGAGAGCAAGAAGCCAGGCAAATCAACATGCTGCGGGCCATGTGTGCAAGTGATTCTGAGGGACTCCCTGCCTTCATCTCCACTGTATATTGCTACGGTGCTTGGGGGTCATCTGCCTCGTCTTCCTCATGTCAATCTACCTCCTATATCTGCTCCTGCTCCTTCGCTCCTGTCACCTGGGTAGAAAAACCACTCATTTCACCACACAATGCTTGTGCTTCAATGTCCTCCAGTTCAGTTCCCACTGGACTAATGTGGCCATGAGATGTAGTCGCCACTTCTCCAGTCCCCTGCCCAGACAGATTTTTCAGCATCTGTTCCAGGACATGAAGCAGTGGAATGACGTTATTCATCCCGTAGTCCTGGCGACAGACAAATAATGTCGTCTTCTCAAATGGCCTCAGCAAACGGCAGGTGTCACACATGAGTTGCCACTGCCTGTGAGTTACACAGGACAGTACTCCTGTCTGCCTGGATCATCAAAAAATCGTTACTAGCCTTTCTCTGTTCATACAATCTGTCTAACATGTGCAGGCTGGAATTCCAACGGGTGGAAACATTTCATATCTGCGTGTGTTGGGGGAGGCCGTTCTGCCGCTGCAACTCGAGGAGGATGTGCCTGGCTTTGTAGAAAAGGATGAAGTGCATGCACAGTTTCCTGGCCATTTTCAGAATGTTCTGAAGATCGGTGGAAGACTTCAGGAACCTTTTCCTCCCATTGTCCGTCACCATGGTTCTGATTTGCAGTTGGCGCGGAGAAAGCCGTTCCTCCCCTGTGTGACTTCGTTCACCCAGGCAAGCTAAGTGTAGAACTCCGTGACACCGCTGTGTCCTGCACATGTGGTTTGATGGAGCAACACTTGTGGAGGGTGAGGTAGTGGTGGAGGAGGAGGCGGACATTGGCGCAGGAGCAGCAGTTTGACAACGTGGAGGAGAAAGCGGCGTCTCCCGTCCAAGTTGTTGGTGTGCCTGGGCAGGAAGCACATTCACCCAGTGGGCCATAAAGGACATGTACTGTCCCTGAACGAAGTTAAAGCTCCACAAGTACGCACTGCCATGCACCTTTGAAGAAACCGATAGGCTCAAGGACTGGCCCACCTTCTGTTCTACATATTTGGGAAGGGCTGTTACTACCTTTTTGGAAAATAAATTACGGCTTGAGACTCTCCATCTTGGCTCGGCACAAGCCATTCGTTCTCTGAACAATGCAGAGTCCACCACGTGGAAAGGGAGGGACTGCAGTACCAACAACTTGGACAGGAGCATGGTCAGCTTCTGCATCTTAAGATGGTTGGACTCATACTGTTGTCTCTTTGCAATCGCCTTGTTGAACGACTGCTGGCGCCATGAGTAGCGAGGAGCAGGAGCATCTGGACTAGGAGATGATGGCAAAGACAAACAGCTCCCTTCAACAGAGGTGGTGGAGCCTTGACTGCTGCAATGGCATGCATGTCACTGCCCTCTTCTCCTGACTATGATGAAGCCCTTGCTTCACCTGGCTCCCAGAGTGCGGTCTGCTACATCATCATCAATTATTGTTGAATCTTCACTGCTGTCCTCCTCAACGGTCTTGGTATGCAGAGGCTGACCCCTCACAACATGATCTCCCCTGCCAATCTCCACATCCATACTTTGCCGCCTACTGCAAGAAGCAGGGGATGTCGGCCCCACTTCTTCGCTGCCAAGTAGCTGCTGACTGTCCTCAAATTGTTCATCCTTGATGTGTAGTGGCGCTGAGCCCAGACCGCATAGTAGATCTCTGGCTAAGGGAAACGGACGGGACAGAGTCGGGTTCAGGACAGGTGAGGGCTGCTGACCCGCTCCCGGGCCATGCCAACTAATGGTTGTGTCTGACGTTCCCACCGCCTCTTGGATGGGGTTATCAGATGTCATTTGGAGGAAGTGGATGACCTAGTCAACCAATCAAGAACCCTTGGGTTGCTGGTCAACACATGGCTGCTAGATGACACCGGCAGTTGTGGCCTCACCGAGTCACCCCTGCTGCGACGTCCCCTTACTGTGCTGTGACCTATGCCTGCTCCAGGAATGTTTGTGCCACTGCCACTTGCATGTGAAGCGCTTGCCACCTCTGTCTGACATACTGTTTGTTCGAAAATGTACAGACTCTCTTTAATGAAGATATCTGTATTTGATAAATACACACCCTGTATTTGACTCCAAATGAACCCACTAACAGGCTTGGGTAACTCTTGGATATAAATTGCGCTCCAGAAATCACCAGGAAAAATTCACTCGTCTGTGGCGTTTAAAAACACCTTGTATATTACTGAATATAAAAGCACAACCACGCTTAATTAACGCTTGAATATAAATTGCACTCCTGAAATCATGAGGAAAATTTACTCATCTGTGGCGTTTAAAAACACTATTTTGTTTTTGTTAATTTTTTTTTTTTTTAAAAATGAATTTTGAATATAAAAGCACAAACATTCTTAATTACCCCTTGAATATAAATTTCGCTCCAGAAATCACCAGGAAAATTTACTCGTCTGTGGCGTTTAAAAACACTGTGTATTTTACTGAATATAAAAGCACTGTTACGGATGTGGTAGTGGATCCACTGGACCACCACAAGCGATGATGTAAGCCACGCCAGGGGAGCGGAGTCTAAGTAGGTCCGGTTTTCACCAGAGCCCGCCGCAAAGCGGGATGGACTTGCTGCGGCGGATTGCTACCAGGTCGCTACCCCTGACGTGACGTGCTTGCGGTGGCAGCCGAGGTGTTGCGTTTGGGACAAAATCGTGAAGCAGGCTCGTAGTCGGGGACAGGCAGAAGGTCAGGACAGGCGGCAATGGTTCGTGGTCAAGGGACGGAGGCAGAAGGTACGGTACACAGTAAACGGAACAAGACACTTTTGGAACGCTTCCTCTCCAGGCACAAGGCACTATCGATTCGGCAAAGGTGCTGGGGAAGAGGCAGGGTTTTAAATAGGGAAGTGCCCGGTGAGAACCAATCACCGGCGCACTGTCCCTTTAAATCTCCCGGCAGTGCCGCGCGTGCGCACTAGAGGGCGGCGTGCACCCGGGCCGAAACAGCAGGACGCGGCGCCAGGACGGGACCAGGAGCTGTGGGGCGGGTAAGTGTGCCCCAGAGTGCCCGGGGGGTCCCGGCCAAACGTCGGGCCGCGGCACCGGAGCAGCAGGACGGGGCTGCGGCGTTGCGGGTGTGCCTGCGACCACGACACGAGAGTCGCAGGGACACCCGTAACAGTAAACCCCCCCCCCAGGCTCCCCCTCTTTCTGGCCCGCGTAAACTTAGACAAAAGGCCCCTATCCAGGATGTTTTCCTCCGGCTCGCACGACCTTTCCTCTGGCCCAAACCCCTTCCAGTCCACCAAAAAAAATTGTCTCCCCCCCGAACCGTCTTAGTGGCCAAAATCTCTTTGCGGCAAATATTGGGAATCACTAGGGAGGGGGGGAACCCCGGACGAGAAAGGGTTATGGGGGGGCTTCAGTAGGGAGACAGGGAAGGGAGTTTTGGGCGGGCATGGTGGAGGGAGCCGGAGCTTTGGCCACAGGATTAATGCGCCTCAGGATTCAAAGGGCCCTAAAAAACGGGGGACCAGCTTGTGGGGGATTTTAAAAGGATTATTGGCAGACAGCCACACTTACCCCCCGGGAAAAAGGAAAAAAGGGGGGTCTTTCTTTTTTTGTCCGTTTGGGTTTCTAGGGCAAGGATGAAGCAGGGACTGGCGCTTTTCCCCTCAAACAGCGGATAGGCACGGACCAGACGTCCACAGCAGGGACATGGAGGGGGCAGAGGGCAGGGGAAGGGGTTTGGGCGGGGATGCCGCCAAAGACAATGGAGAAGGGGGTTGCCCCAGGGGAATCAGAGTCCGGGGGAAATTATACAAAATTCCCCAAGGTGTGACTGGACCAGTCATTTTGTTTGGAAAAAGTGAAGTGGCGGGAAAAGTACCTAGGACTGATTCACCCTCCCCACTTCCCCTTGGTTTTGGGGGGGGTACGCAGAGGAGAAGTCCAGTTCCACTTGCAGTAGCGAGCAGAGGCCCTTGCCAAAAATCTCGAGACAACTGGCCCCCCCGGCCCGAGACTATGTGTAAGGGATCCATGCAGCCCGGAAAATGTGTTTAAAAAAAAAATTTTGGCGACCCGAGGCCGAGGAAGGCCCGGAAAGGGAACAAAAGACCCATTTTGGAAAAACGGTCGTGCCCACCCAAATGCCCGTATTACTTCAGAGGGGGTTTAGTAAGTTATGAGTCCATGGAATTTGGGCCCCAAGGAAGCTGGGCAGGCGGGTTGGATAGTCCCGAGGTCTTGGCGGGGTATTATTGCGGGCACAGGTGTGCAGGCCCCCACAAATCTTTTACTCGTTAACGAGCCCAGGCCACCAGTAGAAAGGGAAATAAACGAACAAGACCTCAAACCCCGGGGTTTGTCCGGCTATGCGGAACAGTGCCCCCTTTTCTGGCCCCTCAACCGGGGGGGGGGCGCCATACGTCTTCCCTGGGGGTTTTACCCCTGGGGGTTTAGGGGACCACAAAAATCAGATTTTCCGGGGTCAAATTTTGTGGGGCTGCCCTTTCCTCCCTAAAATGGGAGGCCGGGAAAGACATCGGCCTTGAGGTTTTTTTCTGGGGTCGGAGTGGATTTTGTAGTTGAAAGGCAAAAAACAGACCCCCTCTCGCTTGCGGGTTCAGATTTTGTGCTGTCTGGGTAGAGGGGTTTTTGGGTCAGTAAAGATATTCAGGGGAAACGGCACCCCAGGAGGTGGCCCCATTCTTCTAGGGCAAGTTTAAGGGAAAAAGTTTCCCGATCCCCAGGTTTAATAGTTCTTCTCTGCTGGTGAGAAGGTCCTGGAAAAGAACCCGCGGGTCCGAGTTTGCCCTTGGGCCCCTTTGGGTGAGCAGTGACCCAGCTCCTATGGAAGAGGCGTCCATTCCGAAAAAAGGGGTTTTCTGGGTTTACGGGCCGGGGATAACCTTTGCGGGGGGCGAATGCTGCCTTCACTTAAAAAAGGTTTCTTCGGCGCCGGGAGGCCACAGTTTCGGGTTGGCATTTTTTTTTTGTAAGGCCCCAAAATTGGTGCTACCAGTTAAAAAAGTGCGGGATGAAGTGTCGGTAGTAATTTGCGAAACCCGGGAAACTTTGTATAGCCCGCGGGCCCAAACAGGTCGGGGCCACTGTAGGACCAGGGGTTTTGGGGGGGTCACCCGCAGACCCGTATAGAGATTTGTACCCAAGGAACGGGAGGGGGTTGGTGAAATGGGGCACTTTTCCTTTTTAGCGTATAGATGGTTCTCCGCAGGCGCTCATCCCGGGGCCCCAATGAAAACTGGTGGGTCCCAGACGGGGGAGAATCCCAGGATTCACCCAAGTAGCCCACTCCGAATTAGGAGGTTTTTAAAATGTCATTGACAAATTCCGGGAAGCGGCCGGAGCGTTGCATAAGCCAAAAGGGCATTCCAGTCTCAAACCCCCTTTTCCGAGATTGAAGGCCGTTTTCCCACTGTCGCCTTCCCGGAACGGAGAGTTTATCCCCCCGAAAGCCCAATTTTTGGAAAAGCCTTGGGGCCCCCCGGAGACGGTCAAAGAGTTCCGTGATTAAAGGCAGAGGGTCCGGTTCTTGATGGTGATCTTATTTAACCGGGTAGTCAATGCGGGGTTCCAGGGATCCATTTTCTTCTCCAAAAAGGGAAAAAACCGGCACCCGCCGGAGAAGTAGTTTTGGGATAAAAACCCTTTCTAGTTTTTCTTTACAAGGCCGACATCGCCCGAGTTTTGGGTACAGAGAGCGGGTAGAACCCTACCCGGGGGGAGGATAGCCCCTGGTAGCAGGTCTATGGGGCAACATATGGGCGATGGGAGGAAGGTCTCAGCCCTTTTCTAAAAAAAAAAAAACTTTGGGAAGCCCCTGAAAGGTTGGGTAAACCGGGTTTGGGGCTTGGGGAGAGGACGTGGCGGACTGGGGCGCCCTGGCGGGGTGCCGAAAGAAAACGAGCTGGCAGCCCAAAGGGCCCAAGCAAAACTTCACCCGTTTCCAATCCACATAGGGGCGTGACCTTACCAAGGAAGCCCCCTAAACAGCCCGGGGAGGAAAGGGGTAAACGAAGAATTTATCCTTTTCCCCGTGCGGGCTCTATTTGTAGGACCACTGGTTTAGTTCGGTAGTGGGTAAAAACGCTTAATAGTTCACCACTGACGGGGAGATGGGCCAAGGGTTTGGTCTAGGCGGCCACCCGGGAATACTTGGTCCCAACGAAGCATCCCATAAAGCTCCCCGCCGCCGGAATCCAGGAAAGGCGACACTGGAAAGAATTCCGGAATTTTACTAAACCCGACTGGGACATGAATGGAGAGGGATTAAATACACCCAGGAGCCTCTCCCCCGAATCCTAGGTGCGTGCGTTTTTCCCCCACTTGCGAAAAGAAGTGGGCAACCCCTACGGAAAAAGTTTGGGGCTCCCAAATAGAGACACAAATTCTCCCCACGCCTCGGGCAACTTTTTGCGGAGACAGGCGGGTACGTCCACTTGCCCTGGGCCCCTTTTCCAAGGCCCGGCTGGGGGGGGCAGTGGAGGACCTGAAACACTGGCGCGAGGGAGCCACGTGTTTGAGTGGTTCGCGTCTGGGGGAGTCCCCCCGTCTTCGAAAACGGTGTTTGCGGTTTGCCCGATGTGGCTCACTTAAAGACGTCGGAGAGTCCCCGGGGGGCGAGGGCATCCTTAAACTGGCGGAGAGGCCCTTTTTGAAAGTGGGGCACAACGCAGATATTCCACGCCAATTCAGAGGGTAAGGTGCGAAATTGCATGGGGTAGTCGCCAACGGGGGGGAGTTCCCCCGCTGTGGTTTAATAAAAACGGTTTCAGCAGCGGGCGGGGCGGCCCCCTCGAAGAACCGCGAAAAATCCTGCAAGAAGTCGCCGATCCCCTGTGATAAAGGGGAAAATTTGCCCCAAAAGGGGTTTCCCGGGTAGGGAGACCCCCAAGGCCCCTTGGACCCTTTTGGATGGGAACTGACCAGCCATAATTTTTACGTGGAGAGCACACTGGATGATGAACCCCCCCGGCCTTAGGAGTCCCCCTTTAAACTTCGTCGGATGGCAACGGGTTTGGGCGGGGGATGTCCCCGGAACGACTTCTGCTGCTTGGCCACGGCCCCCGTTGTGCTGAGAGTGGCCAGGAGCTGCTGCATCATATAGACAGTTTGGTTTAGGTTGCGCGCTGCGCGATCTGCTTAGATTGCGAGACAGGGGTAGTGAGGTCGGAGATGCTCGGTAGAGGCACCCCTTTGGGGGGATCCATGGCCCATGAACTGTTCGGATGTGGTAGTGGACCCCGGATCACCACAAGCAGATGTAAACCACGCCAGGGGCGGAGTCTTAAAGGTCGGTTTTCACCAGAGCCCGCCGCAAAGCAGGATGGGTTTCCGGCGGTTACTACCAGGTCGCTACCCCTTACGTGACTTCTTGGGGGGCAGCCGAGGTGTTGGTGTAACCCAAGTTAGAGGCTCGTGTGGGGGGAGGCAGAAGGTTAGGAAGGCGGGGAAAAGGTTCTGGGAAGGGGCGGGGGCAGAAGGTACGGGACCGTAAACGGAACAAGCACTTTTGGGACGCTTCCTCTCCCGGCAAAATGCACTATCGATTCGGCAAAGGTGTGGGGAAGGGCAGGGGTTAAATAGGGACCGTGCCCGGTGAGAACAATCACCGGGCACTGTCCCCTTTTTTTTCTGCCCGGCGTGCCGGCCCGCGCGCAATGAGGGGTGCTGCACCCCCGGCCGGGAGCAGGAGGCGCGCCAAAGGGACCCCGGGAGCGTGGAGGGTAAGTGTGCCCCGACGTGGGGGCCCGGGTGGGGTGGCGGCGTTGCGGGGGGGGGCCTGCGACCCGACACGGGGTCGCAGGGCACCGAACAAGCACCAAAACCCCTTAATTTCCCTTTTAATATAAATTGCGCTCCCTAAATCACCAGATGGAATTTAAAAAATATATGGTCAGAAAAAGACCCCCCCTTGTTGAATCACAATACCCCCCAAAATGAATTAAAGTTATAAGGGAAAAGGAGGTCTTGATAAAAGCAGTGACACCCCCCCCCCACCCAATCGCGTTTAAAATCAAATTTCCCCTTTTTGTGAGATCTCGCTGTTGAAAGCAGCCCGCCGCTTATGTCAGGAACCCCGAGAGGGGAAAGTGAGAAGCAGGGGGCTTTCTGTTTTATAGTGCGGGTGACTTTACAGAACCCCGGTCTTTTGATTGGGTTGATGTCTGCACTGTCTTTTCTTCCTTTTTTCCCCCAGAGTTTTTTTCCCCATGTCACGGCATGTGCTTCGGCCATTTTTTGCATACAAAAAACACTTTGTTCCCGCAAATTTACCCCAAACTTCTATTTTGTGCGAACCAAAAATTTTCCTGAATTCAAAAAGAATTCCCTTGTCTGAATCAACTCGTCCATCTCCAATTTAAACCCTTCCAAAGCCCTTTTTTTTGTCACGCTCGTTTTTCCCTCCTCGCTTACCCAGAGCAATAACTTTTTTATTTTTCCAACTACATAGACATATGAGGGATTTTATTTTCCGGACAAGATTATTTCTAATGGTTTATTCATGTACCATAGAAATACTGGGAAAACGCAAAAAAATTTTAAGTAAGGGAAATTGAAAAAGTAATTGTTCCATTTTGCGGGAGTTTTTTTTTTCGCGTTAATTTTTGGTAAAATGTGTTCTGTATTCCACAGGTTTATCGCATCCCCCTAAAAAAAAATGTAGGGTTTCCGTTATGTTTTGGTACTGTAAAAAAATTCCAAACATTTTCTATTTTTGAAATTTGCAACACGGCACCATTTTCTGCGACCAATACCTTTTTTGTACCGACACCTGTGGTCTTGAATGAAGCGGCATTTTCCGGGCTGAAATGTAATTTTTATTGCTAGCAGTTTGGAATGCATGCGACGATTTTGAGCATACAGGCTAAATGATGTTATATTTTAATAAATCAAACTTTTCCAGATGTGGTGATACCAAACATATGTAATTTTATTATTTTCTTTATTTGAAAAATGGCAAAAGGGGGGTGATTTGAACTGTTAATTTTTTTTATTTTTTTAACACTTTAAAACGTTTTTGTTTTACTTTATTTCGGAGTCCCCCTAGGGGGCTTCACCACTAGGGGGCTCGATCATTTATACAGCCTAATCCATTGTATATATAATGCAGTAGGGTGTACAAATATGGCAGTTTCTCCAATTCCTGCTTGGGGCTGAAAGTGGGGAAATTGAACACATGGCGGCGATGGAAGCCTGCACAAGGCTTCCAACTGGCATGTTAAGAGATCTGGGCTGCGCGATTTCCCCGCGGGTGCCCCGATTGAAGTACGGGGCGGTGCTGTGCACCGTTTCACATTCATTTAGACGCTATTTTTAGTGGTTAAACAGCGCGTGATGGTGGCAGCATCCTTCTGCACTGTAACCGCCGAGAGTTAGCTGCAATATGTAGCAGGATCGCAGCGCTACATAGCCCCTTACTGGCATCCGGACTTACCCATACGTCCAATGTCAGAAAGGGGTTAACAAGATAGGTAATACTCAGGACAGACCATGCCATGGTCATATCCAGCACATGCTCAGCGTCATATTTTCTTTTCAAGTAGACATATGAGTGCTGCCAGCATTGCTACAGAGGTTAAAGGGTGGGAGTCAGCCTGTCAGTTCTCAGACCATATGTAAAACATTGCATCAAATTGGTCTGCAGGGCTGTTGTGTAATGTACAGGATTAACCATTTCTGCACTAGGTTAACCCTTTAGGTATATTACTAGAATTTTGCACACTGTTGGGTGTACTAGTACTGTGTTTCCACTTTAATAATATATCTGTGCTATATAGGGTAATGTATGGGCTCAGTTTTATATCAGTCTAAGAATGGGTTTCTGTCCTCTTGCTGACCTTTTTAGTGTAATTTGTCTGAAGAATATGTTTACCACTGAAATAAAGATAAAGTTACCGTGGTGATTGAGGTTTTCTGTGTGATGTTAATCTGAAAACTAGCAGTAGCTAGTGGTACCTAGAGAGGAGGGGGTAGAGGATATAAATTAGTCTAGTGATTAGTGCTGTGAGAGTTCTTGGGTGGTTGACAGCTACATAATTGAGTTATTTAGGCATTCTAAGACTGTCTTCATTGACCAGGTCCAGTTATTATCGTCTGGCCATAGATTCCTGAAGACAATAAGAGATTTGGAATTTTCTGGAAAGTGCTGCAACCTGCAACCTTTTTAGTGTAATTTGTCTGAAAAATATGATTACGACTGAAGTAAAGATAAAGCTACCCTGTTGATTGAACTTTTCTGTGTGATGTTAATCTGCAAACCAGCAGCAGAAAGTTGTTTCCTTAGTAACTAGAAAGGAGAGGGGAGAGGTTATAATTTAGTCTAGTGATTAGTGCTGTGAGAGTTCTTGGGTGGTTGATACCTACAGGATGGATGGAGTTACATGACCCTCTGCTCTGGGTTCCTGGTAAGTCTGCAGCAAACAGGCCCAGTTGTTTTTGTCTGACCACAGATCCCTGAAGAAGATGACAAATTTGATGTTCTCTGGAAGGAGCTGCAATCAGTTTGGTGGAAGTGTCCTAGAATTATATGAGACACAGTACAAAGTTCGTTCCACATTTGCCTGAGGACTGGATGATGGCCAGATTTTGCCTCTGGCCTGGCTCATCAACCTACCCAGTTCTCATTGTAGTCTTAGCTGGATAATTAAAGAAAGTAGTAGATTGCCAGTTATCCTGGGGTTATACTCGGTTATCTTCTTGCAGTCAAAATGTGGAATTTCAAAGGGACTATGTTTATGGAGGAATGCTCCCTGCCCTTGGTTTACACTAGCTAAGAAAGGACTGTAATTACAAGGAAAATGGATTTGCTATGTATGACAGCTTACCAGACAATAAAGAGGGACTTTTTCTTGTTTTAACCCCATGCTGTCTGTTCTCCTGCTTTCGCACCTGTACAGCATCAAGGGCATTTCACTACATCATCACACAGCAGGAGAGACTACAACCACCATAAAAGGCGTATGCCCAGGAGGAAGTGATTCCATCTACCCAAGTCTGCAGATTCTCCTCTTCACTGCTTTTGCTCCGGGAGAGGTAAGAAAGGGTTTGGTGAGTGCTGCCACCGTGATAAATGAGACGGAACTATGACTCCCATTCCTCTCCTCTGCCTCCCTCCACTGCAGCCATTACAGTTGTTCCAGAAGGATGATACACAAGAAGGTCCATAAACAGTTTGCTGAAAACAAGAAGACTAAGGACATGGATTGCTTGAAACATGTCATATCTTCTGATGAGACCATGATAAACGTATTTTGTTCAGATGATGTCAAGCGTGTGTGGTGGCAACAAGTTGAGGAGTACAAAGACAAGTGTGTCTGCCTACAGTCAAGCATGATGGTGGGAGTATCATGGTTTGGGGCTGTATGAGTGCTGCCCACTGTGGAGAGCTGGAGTGAATTGAGGGATCCATGCATGCCAACATGTACTGCGACATACTGAAGCAGAGCTTGATCCCCTCCGTTTGGAAACTGGGCTGCATTACAGTATTCCAACATCATAACGATCCCAAACACATCTCCAAGACGACCACTACCCTGCTAAAGAAAATGTGTGTAAAGGTGCTGGACTTTCTCCAGACCTAAACCCTATTGAGCATCTGTGGGGCATACTCAAACTCTGTGATGTTTCATGGAGGAGTGGAAGAGGATTTCAGTGGCAACCTATGAAGCTCTAGTAGTCACACAAAATATTGACACTTTGGGCACATTTTGTCCTTTTTCACTTATGGGTGTAATCACTTTTGTTGTTTAGACATTGATGGATGTGTACACTGTTATAAAAGCTGTACACTGACTACTTTACATTGTAAAAAAGTGTCATATCTCATGTGTTGTCCCATGAAAACATACAATAATTACAAAAATTTAACGGGTGTACTCACTTTTGTTCAGACTGTTTATAGGAATGTGATGTGAATATAGTATAGTGAATCTATAGCTCAGCTGGGAGGAACCAGGTTTTCGTGGGAAATGTAGTTTTCATAAAGCGCACCTAGCAACTGTAGCTTCGTCCACTAGCCCAGTGAGGAGAAAGATCCAAAAAGGGGGAATTTTTTTGTAATTTAACTTGTGTAATTTTTACTTTGTAAGTAGTTCACACTGGATTGTGGCATTTACTATCTTTAATATTCCTCCATTATATGTTCTGTTTTGGGGGGTTTCACACACAATCGCTTTAAAAACAGAAATAAATTTAAAGAATTCAAGACTTAAACCTTTTTTTACATCCATTACTATGAATTTGTAAGTTTTATTCAATTAATGTGGAAAATACTGTATATGTAGGGGTTCTTCTATGCTCATGAAAGATTTCCCCAGCAGACAAATCTATTGTGAATTTGAGACACATAGCCTTCATATTTATGCTGCTAATTTTCGCTTTGTATATAGTGGATTTTGCCAGGTTTTAATGCGGGATTAGCCCATTCGTCGGGAAATCTGCATCCTGGCTACTCAACACAGTTTTCATGCAGAATTTGTATGAAAACTGTATCAATAAAATACATCTCATTTTCCCCTATGGTATGGATTCTCATGGAGTGCTTCAAACCTGAGCTCACACAGATTTTAAGGGGTTGTCCAGTTCATTTAAAAAATGGACAGTAAGCTGCTGGTGGCCAAATAATATAAATAAAAACCCATACTGATCCTCCTCTGGTCTTCTGTTCCAATGCCATATCTATCTGGTCTTTTTTTCTTTACTTTTTGGGTAAAAGTCATCCCCGGGGTGTTATTGGTGCAGTGGTTATGTGCCACTCGATTACATCACTATTTTCAAGTGAATGTCTCTGTGAGATCATGCAATCAAGTGGCACGTGACTGCTTCAGCTAATCAGCGGCTGCAGCAGTGACGTTCGATCTGGAAGTAGAAGACAGAAGGTCAGAGATACCCAGTGCTAGAACAAAAGACCAGAGAAAGGCGAGTATATATATTTATATTTAATATGGCCACCTACAGCTTAATGTCCAAGAAACAGGACAACCCATTTAAATCTCAAAAATTTTGCGATTTCTCTAAAATCTCCTTACAATCTCCCCTAAATTTGGGAAAACGTTTAATGTCTTTTTTAAATTTCATCCTGGGATAACGGATGGCAGTCGACTGTATTTTTGGAATTTACATTAGTATGTTTCCTGTGGTTTAAATAGAACAACATTTCTAGAATTTTTTTTTTCCTTCTTCAAAAAAATTTTATTGTTTTCGTACTAGCTTTTAAGTGTTGATGAATTCCTTTAAGCTGTCGCTAAAACACTTATACACAGTCAATAACATAGATCAATGTGCAAGAAGTCTATTCTAAGGGGATGCATGTCAAATACAGTTTATATTTATCAATTCCATTTTTATTTGCTAAAAGGCGTGGGCAGGTTTTTTTTATTTATTCATGTATCTATTTTACAAAAGAGCAACTAAAAGAAATTGTTTTGTTGGTCAATTTCTAAATTAAGATCCAATCAGCTTGTAACGGTGGTTAACCCTTTACATGATCACTCTGCACTAGTTAGTTTTGTTTAAACGTTTGTATAATTTATTTGTCTCTTCCCTTTTCAAAATGTTTTCCCTCCCGGGAGTCCGGGTTTTTTTTTGTTTTTTTAAACACTTCCCTTTCTAAATGTCTCCTTCCCGGGATGTCTGAATTGTGATACCTGAAAGACTTAAGTGCTTATCTATTGTCTTGTCTCATTGCTTTTCTCAACTGGTGCCAAGACATACTTACTTCTCTGACCTCCCCCCCAAAAATTAGGACACTGCGACCAGTGCCACAACACACATTGCTGAATCCATGTTGGGGTCTATCTGAAGTGTTTCCTAGCATAGAGTGACTCTGACAGAAAATGCAGGCACCAACACCCACAGTGATTTTACACCCAAGAGTCACCAGCTGCAAAGTGGGAGAACAACATTACACGGTAGTAGCAGAGCTTAGAGGGACAATAGTGTTGCAGCTTTCTTTGTTATCTTTTCTCAGATCACAAACAAAAAGAACAAAAAAAAAGTTGAAATAACTTTCTGTCCTGTTATATCATGGTGCATTTTATGTTAATTTTTCCAACATCATGTAACACACCATGGTAACATCAATACTAAGGGCCACATGTATGAAAACTGTTTAGGTCTAAAACTCACTTTTTTGCCCATAGGTTACTATGGGCAAAAAAGTGAGTTTTAGACCTAAACAGTTCTCATACATGTGGCCCTAAATTTTACATGGACAATCTTTTACTACATAAGGGGATTCAATATTTAATCCTTCTCCCACTTACACTGTTTTTACTGTAGTCTCTCCAGCCCCTGTTTGTCAATACCCAGTGCTACATCCATACAATCTTGGCAGTCACAGGGCCAGGTTGAGGTCAAAGAGTAGGAGCTCTTGAGCTGGCTGACCTCTTCCTGTCATCATAGAAGCTGCCCTTCATAGCACCATGGGTCACTTTGTCAAAGAAGGGTAAGAGGTGTTGCCCCAACATGGCAAGAAAAAAGGAACCTATATAAAGTGGTGTTTGTCCCATGCTGCTTTGTATCAAGCAATATAGGAGGGAAGATAAAAAGGGGGAGCAGCCAAATAGCAATACCATAAGCCGGCAGTTGAATTCATGGGGGCAGGTGCCAGGAAGCTCAGTACACAACACAGAAGAGTTCTGGCTGCCTGGCTGTGCCTCCCTAGTCATCCGGTTCCAGCCACTGCAGGCAGAACGCTGATGTTCTTGACTCACATTAGCTTCAACCTACACAAGATGAGGGCTTTTACGAGTCCTCCTCCATGAAAAAGGCCTTACAAGCTGGTAAGTAGGTTTGTACTTAACTACCTACTTTATTGGGGTCTTGTCTGTCTACTTACTTTCCTTGGATCTCGCCAACCTGGCTACTTACCTCCCTTGAGCCTTGCCTGTGTACCTTCCTCCCTTGGGGCTTGCCAGCCTGTCTACATATCTTACTGTGGCCTTACCTGCATATGTTTCTCCCTTGGGCCTTCATAAACAATGTGAATCCACCATGAAATAATCTTCTTTACATAATTTAATCTCCCTTAGGCCTTGCCAGCCTGCTTACCTACTTTCCTCGAGCCTTGTGTGTCTATCTATCTCCCTTGGGCCTTGTCCATCTGCCTACATACCTTACACGGGCTTTGCCTGCCTACTTACCTCCTTTGGGCCTTGTAAGCCTGCATATCTGCCTCCTTTGGGCCTTGCCTGCCTACTTACCTACCTACCTTACTGGGGCCATGCCTGCCTACATACCGTACTGGGGCTGTGCCTGCCTATGTACCTTACTGGGGCCGTACCTGCCTATGTACCTTGCTGGGGTCTTGCTTGCCTGCCTGTCTACGTACCTCACTGGGGCCTTGTGTGCCTGCCTACCTACCCACCTTGGGCTTTGCCTGCTTATGTACTTTATTAGGGCCTTGCCTGCCTACCCATCCATCTGGGGCCTTGCTTGCCTATGTACCTTCCCTGGGCCTTGCCAGCCTACCTACCTCCCTTAGGTTTTGCCTACATACATCATTCCTTTGACCTGCCTGCATGCATACCTGCCTTGGGAAATGCCTGCCTACCTAATTCCCTTGGGCCTTGTCTGTCTAATAATAATAATAATAATAATAATAATAATAATAATCTTTATTTCTATAGCGCCAACATATTCCGCAGCACTTTACAAATTCAAGGGTAAACATACAGTCATTACACATTAAAAGTACTTACAAATGAGACACAAGGTGTGAGGGCCCTGCTCGTGAGAGCTTACAATCTATTAGGGTGTATGGGTGAAACATACGGTAAGAAGTGCCAAGTTTACAATGGTCCGGCCAATGTTTCATAAATAGGGGGTGGTTTACATGAAAAATGGATGAACCTGCCACCCAGACTGTACATCTATATACAGATAAGTGCCTGTGAGTGCCCAAGTGCAGGAGTGACAGATGTGTGTGATTTGCAGTTAGGGATCGTTGGTAGGCCAGACCGAGAAGATGTATTTTCAGGCCCTCTTAAAACTGTGAGGGTTGTGAATGTGCCCGATCGCCCGCGGTAGCATATTCCAGAGAATTGGTGCCGCACGTGTGAAATCTTGTAGGCGGGCATGGGAGGTTCGGATGATTGAGGAATGTAGTCTGATATCATCAGCAGAGCGGAGAGCACGGGTAGGGCGGTAGACAGAGACTAGGGAGGAGATGTAGGGAGGAGCAGCGCTGTGGAGAGCTTTATGGGTGAGAGTGCTGAGTTTATGTTGTATCCTGTACTGGATGGGCAACCTATTTACTTATGCTGAACCTACCTATGTACCTTGCTGGGGCCTTGCCTGACTGCATACCTTAATGGGGCTTTGCCTGCCTACCTATCTCCCTTAGGCCTTACTTGCCTGCATGCCTACCTCCCTTGGGAGTTGCCTGCCTACCTAACTCCCTTAGGCCTTGCCTGCCTACCTATCTATTTACTTGTGCCTTGTCTGACTACTTACCTTCCTACCTTACTGGGGCCGTGCCGGCCTACATACCTTACTGGGGCTGTGCCTGCCTCTGTACTTTACTGGGGCCGTGCGTGCCTATGTACCTTACTGGGGCCTTGCCTGACTGCATACCTTACTGTGGCTTTTCCTGCCAACCTGACTTCCTTGGATCTTGCCTGTCTACCTACTTACTGGGAAACTTCCCTACCTCCCTAGCTGGGTCTTTACCTACCGATGGTTATATATATATAACCATCGGTAGGTAAGGACCCAGCTAGGGAGGTAGGGAGCTAGGGAGGCATATTGGTGGCATACTTTAAGGTTACAAATAAATTACTGCAGATTTAAAAAATAAAAATGTGGCAGCATGAACAAAAAAGGTTTTCCTGCATTAGGTTTTTTTTTTTACACCATTCACATTTTACACTAAGTAACCTGTTAGATTATTTCTACAGGTTATTACGGTCATGTCGATACCTCATTTGTATAGTTTTTTTTTTTGTGTGTGTGAAATATATGCTCAATATTTTTTTTATTAAATATTTATTTTTATTTTTTATTTAATTAATTTAGTCTTCACTTTTTATGTTTTTTAATCCCATTAAAGGATATCTATTAAAAACTTTTTTATTTATTTTTACACTTGATAATGTATATACATACATGACTATGCTAATACATTATTCTCTGAGTCAGTATGAAATAAGCTGCAGCCAGGGCAGCACACATTGTGCCTTGACCCCAGGTTTGCTATACAGACAGGCCTGGAGCTACTCTTGGTCTCGAGAGCTGACCATAGAGACATTCCCCAGGCTCCATAGAGTCACCGGGAGCCAGCAGTGGTGCTGGGAGACATAAAACTCCTCTGTTTAAAGATGTTGCTTCAGATTAACGATCTGCACTGCCCACCGTCTATAGTCATTAATGAATTAAGTTCCCTCTTGTCCAAATATTTTAGATCACAGGTGTCAAACTGCCGGCCCTCCAGCTGTTGGGAAACTACAACTCCCATCATGCATTTTTATAATCTATAACAGTGGGCATGATGGGAGTTGTAGTTTCCCAACAGCTGGAGGGCCGGCAGTTTGACACCCCTGCATTAGATAGTTGTCAGCCAAAGGCCCGGGTAATGTTTCTATATTTTTACAGGTTTCCGCTTAGGACTAGGCAGACCCTTTGTGCTATAATGGATTCGTTGGACTGGTTTCAACCAGCATTGGATCCTTTTCTTATATTAATTGCTCAAAAATGGATGTTGTTGGGGAGAGTTTATTTAAATAAAGTTTTTTTCTTGTTTGGGTGTTTTTTACCACTTTATTTTGCTTGGACGTCCACCTCTTGACTTTTGAATGGATGGACTTCATTTCATATTCCTCCAGCTGTCATGGCCTCACATGACGCAGTTTTTTAATTTTCTTGGCTGAGAGACCGCTATCGATGAGCTGCATGATACTGTTTCTCTTTTCTTGGGACATCATCTTCATGGCTGCTCGGACCAGTGCCCTTTCACTTGTGAATCCACCTAATAGCACACTGAGCTATTAGGGAATGTGAGAACAGGTTGTAGTATGCAAGAGAAAAAAGATTGTCCCACCACCAGGAGCAAAAGAGTAACAATGCAGTTATATGACAAGAATCTGCATAACTAAGCATATGCTAAATAATTTCAGGTCAAAGTTATGTATGAGATAGCCAACATGATTGTTTATAAAATGATAGTAGTCTCACGCTCAAAGCTGTAGTGGGTGGTGATATATAAAGCCTGAAAGTCAAGAGTTCAAAACATTGTTACCATAAACTTTACAAAATTGTAAATATGCAAAACGCTGCAGCAAGTGGAAAAACCGTTTTCAACAGAAAATGTACTAAATAACATTTGTGGAGTGAGTCTATGAATTTTTCTGAGAAATAGTATTGCATCCATCAGATCCTCCTTCATAGATGACCTCAAATCTGGTCTCATTATTTCCAGGCTAGAGAATGGACTCTCTACACTAACTTGTGTTGGTGGCAAAGCGGTAGCCACATGGGCAACATCTCTAACAATTTTAAGGTCTAAAGGAATGGCCTTATGCACAGTCAGTTCTGATGAACGGTTGAACTCTTCTACTTCTTTGAAAGCAAGTGAAAAATGTTGCTTAAATATGGTCAAAGCAGAATCTTTTCCCCTACAGTAATGCTTTGTCTGCTCCATGCCTTCCAAATACTTCTTAAAATTAATCTCATCATCTGATGTGGCTGAAGATATGGCAGCAGTAGCACTGACAAGACCCAATTTTGCTTGCTCTTGGCATAGCATTGAACTAACTGTACCAACATATTATATATTTTGGGAGTCTTCATCAAAATGGGCACTGACTCTGACTCCATGACTCCGAAAGTTTTTGTTTTTCACAAAATGCAGCAATCCTGGAAGTGGTTTTTTAATTTTTATTTTTACAGCAGTCATTGCACAGAATAAAAAAAAGGTAGCTTTACTCGGCAGGTCAATATGATTACAGCGATACCCAAGTTGTATATTTTTTTATAGCTTACTGCTTTTAAACAATAAAAACACTTTTAGTCAATAAGGAAAACACGCTTTTGCAGCGCCATAGTCTGAGAGCCATAACTTTTTAATTTTTTGTGTACGGAGCTGTATAGTGGCTTGAGTTGTCGTTTTTATTGCTATCAATTTTGGACAAGGCTTTTTGATTGCCTTTAAATCTGTTTTTGAGAAGGCAGAGTGAAGAATATATTTCTCTTAGCTTCTCGCAGTTTACATCAAACTACGGACCACAATCATCCGAACCTCCCATGCCCGTCTTCAAGATTCTGCACATGCTGCACCCATCCCTGAACACTTCATCCTCAGGCACAATCTTCCTTCGCATT
This sequence comes from Phyllomedusa bahiana, assembly GCA_025379985.1. Lineage (NCBI taxonomy): Eukaryota > Metazoa > Chordata > Amphibia > Anura > Hylidae > Phyllomedusa > Phyllomedusa bahiana. The sequence goes on from JAODAL010036106.1 coordinate 21,968, forward strand.
TTTTTTTTATAAAATTTTACAATAACAAAACTATATAACTGTCCATGATGAGAACTACACACAAGAATAATTAAGGGATCATTACTAGAGATGGGCGAATCGATTTAACGAAGTGGATTCGTTTGAATTTCAGGAAACTTCGTCGGAACAAATCGAACTTTGTGGTAATTCGGGTGAACGAAGTGTGCTTTTGATTGATAAAATTGCTGCGAGCACATGGCGCTACATGGGGCAAAGCACTCTGGGAGGAAGAAGGGTATAGCCTGCATGACGTGCAGAGGTGAAGCCAATCAGAGACCGGCGGGATTCTGTGACGTCACCGCACTATATAAGTCCGGGCGCGACGCTGGGAGCTCATACCGCTCTCACTGTACTGATCAGGGAAGGTGCTGCCGCGGCTGATAGCTCTTACTGAAGAATTGATTTTTATATAGCAATTTCTGTGGGGTGTCTCAGCTTGTCTCAGAGACTGTTCTCTTAATGTTCTATTTCTAATTTTTTGGGGTATTGGATCTGAAATGCAGTGTGCGTCCACTGCAGCTGCATATACATTCAATATCCAAGTTGGATCTACGCCACTTCCTGTTGTATTCATTTAAAGAAACAGCATTTTTACAATACAAATACCACTTCATTTTTGGCTGCTCAATTCTATTGCGCAATTTACATCCAGGGGTTAATTAAGCGTTGTTTTGCTGGTGTGCTGACCCCAAGAAACCATCTTTTTCAAAGCCAAAATATATAATTTTTTCCTGTAGCCTAATTCACCAGCAAAAGTTAAATACAACTGTATCTCTTTGTTGTGTGGCGTAGAAAACACGCAATTGTAACACGCTACAAAGTACTATTTTGTGCGGCTAAATTCTTTGGCGCAATTTACATCCAGGGTTAATTTAAGCGTGGTTTTGCTGGTGTGCTGACAAAAAAAAACCCGTTTTTTTCCCAACGCCAAAAATATATAAATTTTTCCTGTAGCCTAATTCACAAGAAAAGGGTTAAATTACAACTGTATCTCTAGTTGTTGTGGCGTAGAAAAACACGCAATGTAACACGCTACAAAGCTACTATTTTGAGAAGCTCAATTCTTTGGTGCAATTTACATCCAGGGGTTAATTAAGCGTTGTTTTGCTGGTGTGCTGACAAAAAAAAACCGTCTTTTTCAACGCCAAAATATATAAATTTTTCCTGTAGCCTAATTCACAAGCAAAGGTTAATTACAACTGTATCTCTTGTTGGGTGGCATAGAAAACACGCAATTGTAACACGCTACAAAGCAAACTATTTTGTGCGGCTCAATTCTTTGGCGCAATTTACATCCAGGGGTTAATTAAGCGTTGTTTTGTTTGGTGTGCTGACAAAAAGAAACCGTCTTTTTCACGCCAAAATATAAAAATTTTTTCCCTGTAGCCTAATTCATGTCCAAAGGGTTTAAATTTTAAAACCCCTATTTGTGCTTTTACATTTAGTAAAACACAACTGTGTTTTTAAACGGCACATACAAGTAAATTTTTCTGGCCATTTGTGGAGCGCAATTTATATCCAAGGGTTACCCAAGCTTGTTACTGGGTTCATTTGGGAAAGTCAAAAACAGGTGTATATTTATCATATACAGATATCATCATAAAAACAGTGTCTGTACATTTTAGAACAAACATATGTCAGACAGAGAAGTCGCAGGCTCTTGCCCCTGCGAGTGGCATTGGCAAAAAACATTCCTGGAACACGACCAGGTCGCAGCACAGCAAGGGGACGTCGCAGCAGGGGTTTCACTCGGGGGAGGCCACAACTGCCGCTGTCATCTAGGGGGCCGTGTGGTTGTTCAGCAACCCAAGGGTTCTTGATTGGTTGACTAGGTCATCCTCTTCCTCCCAGATGACATCTGACAACCCCACCCAAGAGTCGTGGGAACCTCAGACAAAACCCTTAGTTTGCATGGCCCGGGAGCGGTGCAGGGGGGCCCTCACCTGTCCTCACCCGGCCTCTGTCCCAGCCGGTTCCCTCAGCCAGAGAGCTACTATGCGGTCTGGGCTCAGCGGCACTATATAGCGAGGATGAAAAATTTTTGAGGGGGGGATCAGCAGCTACTTGGCAGCGAAGAATGGGGCCAAAATCCCCTGCTTCTTGCAGTAGGTGGCAAAGTGTAGATGTGGAGAGTGGCATAGGAGGTCATGTTTGTAAGGGGTCAGCCTCTGCATACCAAGACCGGTGTTTGAGGACAGCAGTGACGATGAAACACAAATAGATGATGATTTTAGCCGACCGCACTTGGGAGCCGGTGAGGCAAAAAGGGGTTCATTATCGTCAGGAGAAGAGGGCGTCAGCTTGCGCGCCAGGCAAACAGCGCAGCCCTCAAGTGGGTCGTGTGGCCGTGAGTCAGCAGGAGAGCAGCAGTGTGAGGTCGGGAGCCAAGCGACCACGGGGTAAAAAACCCGCTTTGCAGGTCCAAGAAAGTAGCGGCACAGGGGCTCAGCAAGGCAGCGGCGGCAGTAGTCACTCAGTGCAGAGCGTTGGCGGTAAAATCCGATACTCGGCGGTGTGGCAGTTCTTTGCTAAGACACCGGGGGAGCCGAATATGGGTATATGTAGAATCTGTGGGCAGAAAGTGAAGTGTGGCAAGGGAGCTAACGTTTGGCACCACGGCCCCGCGTCAACACATGCAGCGTCACCATCCGGTGGGGCCCGGGAGAAACGTGGCTCAGATGTGGTGGTCCATCCTGCCCCGCAAACAACAGCAGCAGCAGCAGCGCCCAGTGGTACGCATGCCATTGCAGCCAGTCAAGGCTCCACCACCTCTGCAGAAGGGAGCTGTTTCTCTTTTACATCATCTCCCCGGTCCAGATGCTCCCGTCCTCGCTACTCATGGCGCCAGCAGTCGTTCAGCGAGGCGATTGCAAAGAGACAACAGTATGCGTCCAACCATCCTAAGGTGCAGCAGCTGACCGTGCTCCTGTCCAAGTTGTTGGTGTTGCAGTCCCTCCCTTTCCAAATGGTGGACTCTGCACCATTCAGAGAACTAATGGCTTGGAGAGTTCCAAGCCGTAATTTCTTTTCCAAAAAGGCAGTACCAGCACTTCATAAATATGTAGAACAGAAGGTGGGTCAGTCCTTGAGCTTATCGTTTTGTTCCCAAGGTGACGGCAGCGCGGGCGTCTGGAGCTTTAACTACAGTCAGGGCCAGTACATGTCCTTTACGGCCCACTGGGTGAATGTGCTTCCAGCCCAGGCACACCAACAACTTGGACAGGAGACGCCGCTTTCTCCTCCACGTTGTCAAACTGCTGCACCTGCGCCAATGTCCGCCTCCCCTCCTCAGCACCACCCACCATCTCAGCCTCCACAAGTACTGCTCCATCATACCACAAGTGTAGGGCACAGCGGTGTCACGCAGTTCTACACCTGGCTTGCCTCAGCGAACGAAGTCACACAGGGGAGGAACTGCTCCGCTTCATGCAGCAAGAAATCGATGTGTGGCTTTCTCTGCGCCAACTGCAAATCGGAACCATGGTGACGGACAATGGGAGGAACATGGTGTCCGCGCTGCACCGAGGAGGGATGGTCCATGCGCCCTGCATGGCGCACGTGTTCAATCTGGTTGTTAAAAGGTTCCTGAAGTCTTCCACCGATCTTCAGAACATTCTGAAAATGGCCAGGAAACTGTGCATGCACTTTATCCATTCGTACAAAGCCAGGAACACCCTCCTCGAGTTGCAGCGGCAGAACGGCCTCCCCCAACACACTCTGATATGCGATGTTTCCACCCGCTGGAATTCCAGCCTGCACATGTTTAGACCGACTGTATGAACAGAGAAGGCATTAACGATTTTTTGATGATCCAGGCAGACAGAAGTACTCTTCTGTGTAACTTTGATGTCAGCCAGTGACAGCTCATGCGTGACACCTGCCGTTTGTTGAGGCCATTCGAGGAGGCGACGTTATTTGTCAGTCGCCAGGACTACGGGATGAATAACGTCATTCCACTGCTTCATGTCCTGGAACAGATGCTGAAAAATCTGTCTGGGCAGGGGACTGGAGATGTGGCGACTACATCTCGTGGCCACATGAGTCCGGTGGGGACTGAAATGGAGGAGGAGGAGGAGGACATTGGAGCAGAAGCATTGTCTGGTGAAATGAGTGGATTTTCTACCCAGGTGACAAGAGAGGAGGAGCAGGAGCAGCTGGAGGAGGTGGATGGAGATGAGGAAAGACGAGGCAGATGACCCCCAAGCACCGTGGCAGTAAACAGTGGAAATGGAGGCAGGGAGCCCCTCGGAGTCACTTGTGCAGATGGCCGGCAGCATGCTTATTTGCCTGGCTAGTGACAGCCGAATAGTCAGCATCCGGCAGAGGATGACTTCTGGCTCTCCACCCTATTGGACCCTCGCTACCAGTCCAAAATGGGAGCCTTTTTCCCAGCTATTGAGAGGGAAGACAAACTCAAATACTAGAGGGAAATCCTCCATAATCAGTTGGCCACTGCCTATGTGCGGCATCGTCCCTCCTCTGACAGGTCTGACCGGGGGGTTCCTCAGCGCTCACGTACTGCTGCCGCGGCTGCTGGGGGAAGGTGGGGGGGGGGGGGGGTAGGAGCAGTACCAGCTCCATCAGTAGTAACCTAAGTCTGGAGAGTCACCCGCCTAGTGAGGAGGGCAGTCGCCAGCAGCAGCAGCTGCAGGACCTGGAGCAGTCCCTGAACCAACAGGTTGTGGCCTACTTGGACAGCACTCAGCCACCTCAGTTCGAGGATCCGCTGGACTACTGGGCAGCCAAACTGGATGTTTGGCCGCAACTTGTCGAGTTTGCAGTGGAGAAGCTGTCCTGCCCGGCCAGTAGTGTGGCATCAGAGCGGGTGTTCAGTGCAGCGGGGGCCATCGTTACCCCAAGGCAGGGGCGTCGCTAGGCTGTTTTATTCGGGGCTCGGGCCCCGAATAAAACCCCCTGTGCCCCGAGTCTCCCGGGCTCCAGGCCGCTGCCGTGGGCTTGGAGCACCGAACTGGCCCTTCAGCTGCATGTGCGTCCGCTGGACGCACACTCAGCTGCGGGCTTCTGCGGAGCAGAGAGCGAGCGCTCCCTGCCCCGCAGACAGTGTCGGACCCGCAGGTCCGACACAGCGGGGCCGCTGGGTCCTCACAGCGCTGAGGACCCGCCGCGGCCCCGTGCGCCTCAGCCGCAGGTCGCGGAGGGACGTGATGTCATCGCGACGCTGCCTCTCCTCGGGCGCACAGCGCGGTCATAGGCCGTGCGCCCAAGGAGCTCCCGGAGGAGGCGCGGGGTGAAGGGGACGGAGCGCGCTCGCCGGGGGAGTTAAGGTGAGTATCAATGTTGTTATTTTAAAGCGTTTACCTGCCTGGTGCCCCCATAGACTGCCTGTGCCCCTATAATGCCTGCCTGGGGCCCCCATATACTGCCTGTGGCCCCTATAATGCCTGCCTGTGCCCCTATAATGCCTGCCTGTGGCCCCTATAATGCCTGCCTGTGGCCCCCTACCCCTGTCTGTGGACCCCATATACTGCCTGTAGCCCCCATATCCCTGCCTGTGGCCCCCATATCCCTGCCTTGCCCCTATAATGCCTGCCTGTGCCCCTATAATGCCTGCCTGTGGCCCCCATACCACTGCCTGTGGCCCCCATACCACTCCCGTGCCCCATATCCCTGCCTTGGGCCCCCAAAATCCCTGCCTGTCCCCTATCATGCCTGCCTGTGGCCCCATATCCCTGCCTGTGCCCCTATAAGGCCGGCCTGTGGCCCCCTACCCCTGTCTGTGGCCCCCATATCCCTGCCTGTGGCCCCCTGCCTGTGGCCCCCATATCCCTGCCTGTGGCCCCCATATCCCTGCCTGTGCCCCTATAAGGGCGCCCTATGCCCCTATAATGCCTGCCTGTGACTCCCAATACTGCCCTGGCCCCCATATCCCTGTCTGTGCCCCTATAATGCCTGCCTGTGGCCCTTATAATCCCTGCCTGTGGCCCCCATATCCCTGCCTGTGGCCCCTATAATGCCTGCCTGTGGCCCCCATACGCCTGCCTGTGGCGCCCATATGCCTGCGGCCCCCATATACTGCCTGTGGCCCCCATATACTGCCTCAGTGCCCCCATATACTGCCTCAGTGCCCCTATATACCTTCTTGTGGCCCCTATATACTGCCTCAGTGCCCCTATATACCTTCTTGTGGCCCCTATATACTGCCTCAGTGCCCCCTATATACTGCCTGTGGCCCCATATACTGCCCAGTGCCCCTATATACTGCCTTTGGCCTAATATACCTGCCTGTGGCCCCTATATACTGCCTCAGTGCCCCTAAAATACCTGCCGTGCCCCTATATACTGCCTGTGCCCCCCTATATACTGCCTGTGGCCCCATAAAACCTGCCTGTGGCCCCATATACTGCTTCAGTGCCCCTATAACCTAACTGAGGGGACTGCTATACCTATAATTAAGGAGTTGCTGGAAATGTGAGGATTCTAAGATATTTTTTGTCCAAATCCTCAGGGACGAGTCTTGGCCGGAGCAATCAGCATGAAGGTGTGAACCCGGGATGGAGAAGAAAAGGGAAAGTGAACGCGCTGTTCAGAAAAGACGTCTCCGGTGTGTTTCTAAATGTAACTGCAGTGTAATCACTTATATGTCTGCAGAGTCTACATACAACTAGTATCTACCACTATATGGTCACTGTATGGGGTAATATACAGTCCTCAGCGTCTGTGTACACTGGTGTCTACCACTATCTGGTCACTGTATGGCGGTGGTATATGTAATCAGAGCCTGTGTACAGCTGGTAGTCACATGTGTGGGTCGCGTTTGGTCAGGGTCTGGCAGATTATTTGAGCCTTAAGTAGTAATAGTTTGGGGTTTTTGGTTTTGTAGGAGGGTTTTAGTAACAATCACTCATTCCGGTATATTTGCTCCATGTGTAGTTGTTATGTTTTGGTGACTGTTTAGGGGGATTTTATAGAAGGTGAGAAGTTCTGAAAAAGTAAATTTGTCATTGGTGATTTTTTACTGTACAGTGACTGCTAAGGAGATGGGGCGGGATCTGTGTGGGATGTGCAGAAAATTATTGACAGGAACAGAAGGTTTTTCTCTGTAAAAAAACATCCGCAGTTCACAATGAGGCGTGAAAAAAAATTGTGTGAACCCAGCCCCACCCAGAAAAACACAAAGGGCCCGAGCCCCGGATGTTTTAGGACCCTAGCCCAAAGCCCCTGCCCCAAGGGGAACCCGCTTGTCCACGGGAAATGTGGAACGCTGACCTTTGTCAAGATGAATCAGGCGGGATCGGCCAGGATTTTCACACACCAATGCCTTAGGCGTCAGTCTGGGTTCAAACTACCTGCCTCAGCCACTATTCTGATGTCGCCACCCGCCCGATGCCACACATCTGCTGCCAGTTTCTCCATCTGCCTACCACCATCTTTACCAGGGACTGGTATTGCCCCCCCTCAACACCCCTGTCATTTTGCCACTCTATGACCTCATGCTGCTGCTGCTGTTGCTGTTGCCGTGCATCCCACACTGTGTCTTTTTGCCACTGTCTGACCTCATGCTGCTTTGTGGGTGCTGCCATGTCCTCCAAAACTGTGTCATTGTGCCACTGCCTGACCTCATGCTGCTGCCGCCGTGACCTCCGCTCTCAGTCATTGTGACACTCTGTGGCTTCCTCCTGTTTTTCCACCTCCAGAATGTCAATGTGCCCCTCTGTGACCTCATGCTGCTGCTGTGTCTCCTCCCGTGCCCTCCACACTGTGTCATTGTGCCACTGCCTGACTTCATGCTGCTGCCGCCGTGACCTCCGCTCTCAGTCATTGTGCCATTCTGTGGCTTCCCCCTGTTTTCCCACCTCCAGAATGTCATTGTGCCACTGCCTGATCTCATGCTGCTGCTGTCGTGACCTCCACACTGTGTGATTGTGCCACTCTGTGGCCTAATACTGTTTTGCCGCCTCCAGAATGTCATTGTGCCACTGCCTGATCTCATACTGCTGCCGCCGTGGCCTCCACACAGTGGGATTGTGCCATTCTGTGGCCTAATACTGTTTAGCCGCCTCCAAAGGGCATGGTGCCACTGTCTGATCTCATACTGCTGCCGCCGTGACCTCCACACTGTGATTGTGCCACTCTGTGGCCCAATACTGTTTACCGCCTCCAAATGTCATTTTGGGCCCCTGCCTGATCTCATACTGCTGCCGCCGTGACCTCCACACTGTGTGATTGTGCCACTCTGTGGGCTATGTATGTTTAGCCGCCTCCAGAATGTCATTGTGCCACTGCCTGATCTCATACTGCTGCCGCCGTGACCTCCACACTGTGTGATTGTGCCACTCTGTGGCCTAATACTGTTTTGCCGCCTCCAGAATGTCATTGTGCCACTGCCTGATCTCATGCTGCTGCTGACGTGACCTCCACACTGTATCATTGTGCCACTCTGTGGCCTAATACTGTTTTGCCGCCTCCAGAATGTCAAATTTTCCACTGCCTGATCTCATGCTGCTGCTGTCGTGACCTCCACACTGTATCATTGTGTCACTCTGTGGCCTAATACTGTTTTGCCGCCTCCAGAATGTCATTGTGCCACTGCCTGACCTCATACTGCTGCCGCCGTGACCTCTGCTCTCAGTCATTGTGCCACTCTGTGGCTTCCTCGTGTTTTGCCACCTCCAGAATGTCATTGTGCCACTGCCTGACCTCATGCTGCTGTGGCTACCGCCGTCACCTCCACACTCTGTCACTAATGTTGCCACCTGAGCTCTCAGCTTGTTTTTTTTCCAGCTTTCGCTGGCATGACTTTATCAGGCTACATTCCCGCTTGAGTTTTTTGGTCAGTTTTGCCCTCTTAAGTGCCCAGGGAATTTTATAGTGAAGCGATTCTAAGAGCGGCGGCAGTCATCTGCGTGTCATACTAAAACACAACATTGTATGAAGACCAAACCAAGCTCCCTCTGCATATTTAAGCATGGCACAACGTTCTACAGCACCCTGCAGGCTCTGTGCAGCCTGGAAATAGCTGCTTTTTAACGCGATTCGTGCCGAAGTAATTCGGAACAAAACGAATTTTGTCGGAAAATTCGGCGAAGTGACCGAATCGGATTTTTGAGAAATTCGCCCATCTCTAATCATTACTACAGATAAGAAAAGTACTAAGCAATGAAAGTACAAAATAGCACTAATGACATACTTTGGTATCATAATAATAAGAATGAAGCAAAAGAAGTCTCCATCTTCACTAAAGAAAGAAAACAAAAACTAATAAAAAGTAACACCCCCCACAAAAACAAAAAAAACAAAAAAAAAAAAAAAACGCAGTTTTAAGAGTGTCCTGAAAATACATCTTCTTAGGCAGGCCTACCAAGATCCCTAATTGCTAACCCACACCTTCTTTTACACACATTTCTTTCACTCCCTACACTAGAGCACTCGCAGGCACTTATCTGTATATAGATGTACTGTTATGGAGGCAGGTTTACACATTTTTTTTTTTTTTTATAAACCACCTCATATTTATGAAACAAGGCTGGGCCATTGTAAACTTAGCACTTCTCCCCCGTTGTCTCCCCAAGGCACCTTCATAGATTGTAAGCTCTTGCTAGCAGGGCCCTCACACCTTGTGTGTCATCTGTAAGTAGCTCTCACTATGTAATTTCTATCTTTTTTCTGTAATTATACCCTCTACATTGTAAAGTGCTGCAGAATTTTTTCTGCACTATATAAATAAAGATTATTATTACTATTATTATTATTATTATTATTATTAATATTAAGTACTGCAATCTTGGTAGTGTTTTTTATTTTTATTTTAACCAGCGCTCACCATGCAGTACACATGACGAGTTAGTTTTATTCTGTGGGTTGATACAATAATGACGATACCCAATTTATATAGTTTTTTTATGATGAAGGGCTTTAAATTTTTTTGTGTAAAACAAAATTTATGCATCACTATCTTCTTCCATAAATTTTCTATTTTTCTGTCTACAGAGCTTTGTGCTTTTTTGCGAGATGAATTCACATTTTAATCGGCACAACTTTGGCATTTATATGACTTTTTGATTGCTTTTTATTCCATTTTATGTGCTATTTTTTAAGTACTTTCTTATGGCACATCCAGGCATAGTGATTTCATAGGCAGCCTGTGTTCACAGGAAACCTTTTTTAGACTTCCGGGCGCTAGGGAAGCCATCAGCAGCAGCAATTACATTGCGGCAATGCCAATGGAGACAGAGGGAACTCCCTCTATTTATACATAGTACTACTGTATAATATAGTATCTAGTACTGTATTATAATTTTAAATTTGAAATAAAGATTTTGATATATTCTTAAGGTATGTAGTCCTCCATCTGTTGCTTTGGCATCAGATTATTATTTTGGAGTTAACCTGTACGTAGTAATATCATACTTATTTTTGGTGTAGCGTGTATCCACATATATTTACCCAGCCAATTTGTATCTTATGAGCTTTTTTGTTGTTAGTTTTTTATAAAATGCAGAAGTGTGTACAAGTGATGAAGCCCTCTAGTGGTCAAGTAGAAATGTAAAAGAAAAAAAGAAAAATGTAAAAATAAAATAAAAAGTTCTTGATTTGATCACCCACCCCCTTTTGCCATTTTACAAAAAAAAAGTTACACATAATTTCTATCTGTAAAAGCTGGATCTATAAAAGTATAGCATCATTTAGCCTGTCCGTTGAACACCATAGATGAAAAATATTTCAAATACCAAAATTGTGATTTTTCTTTTTTTTTTGGTCATTTCAAGTCCCTAAAAAGTTGAAATAAAAAGTAATCGAAAGTATCCCAGAATGAGACCAACAAATATTACACTTCATCCTGCAAAAAATGAGGACTCATTCATGTCCATATGTAGAAAGCAAAGAAACCTATTGATTGCAGAAAATGGTGCTGCAGCACAAATTTTTTTAAAGTACTAAAAACATAACGAAAACCCTACATATTTGGTATTACTGGAATTGTATTGACCCGCAGAACACAGAGAACACATAGGGCCACATGTATGAAAACTGTCTAGGTCTAAAACTCACTTTGTTGCCCATAACAACCAGTCAGAGCACCCCTTTCATTTCTCCAGAGCACTATATGAAATCAAAGGGGCGATCTGATTGGTTGCTATGGGCAACAAAGTGAGTTTTAGACCCAGACAGTTTTCATACATGTGGCCCATAATTTATATAAAACACTGAAAAACATAAAAACAAAACCACTGCAAAAATGGCACAAAAACATTTTTTTTTTCACAACACCTAGAATTTTTTTTCCCTTTTTTGGGACAGTTAAAAGGAACCCCCAATTTTAAAAACCTTACCCAAAAAATTTTTGGGGCATAATAATAATGGTCTAAGCTTTTTTCCTCCTCACCCCTTTTAAAAGTCCTAATTTTTTTTTTCACCTACATAGAAAAAAATAAAGGCCCTTTTTTTTTTGGGAGAAAAATGTAAAATTTTTTAATGCAAAACAATTCCCCTGTAACCCCTATAATTTTATTGGAAAAACCCCAAAAAAAAAAAAATTCTAAAAGAGGGTGAAAAAGTAAATAAAAAAGTACTTTTTCAACCTTTTTCTGTTTTGTTTTTTTCTTTTTCCCTCGGTATAAGGAATTTTTAAAATGTAAAACCTGTTTTTGGAAACCCAAAATTAAAAGAACAATTTGGGGTAAACAATATTTTTTATTAAATGGTTTCGCCACAGCAACCCTTTTTTTGCAACCAAAAACTTTTTTGGGCCTCTTTCCTGTGGCCGAGTAAAATTTTTTTTTTTTGCGGGCTTAATTGTAATTTTTTAATTTTGGGGTACCCAAAAAAAGGGAAAATTCCCAAAATTTTTTTTAGGGGAACATGATTGAACCTACTGAAAATCCTCACTCCATGCCCGCACCTAGATGAAATTACCATTATGCCATTATTAACGCTGGCCAAATCTCAGCCTATTCACACCTTTGAGGGCCCAAAAATAAAAACTTTTAGTTAACCCCCAAAAAAACGAGGGGCCCTTTTTTTTTTTTTTTTTTTTTCGCAGGACAAGAAATTTTCTTTCTAATGGTGGGGAAATTACCGGGACCACGGGGAAAATACGGGAAACTGCAAAAAAAATTCTAAGTTTGGGGCAAATGGGAAAAAAAAAACCCATGGGTTTCGCCCAAGGGTTTGGCAGGGGGTTTTGTTTTTAAAACCCATTAAACTTTGGGGAAAAGGATGTATTACTGTATTCTACGGGGTTTAATCCTTGAAAAGAGAAGGGGCCAATTGATTCCCCAAGAAGGGGCTTTGTTTTAAGAAATTTTTGGGAAAAATTCGGTTTTTGGAAAGAAGCTAAGGGCGGAAAATGGAAAGAATTCATTTCGGAAAAATTTTTTTTTTCTTTGGCGCCGACACCAAAAGGTTTTAAAATAAATTTGAAATAGAAAATGTTAAAAAACGACAGATTTTTGGCGCATTACATAGAGCTTAGTGCGCCAAGTTTGGCGCATTACACTCTATGCCCAAAACAAAGTTTGGCACATTAAAGCTCTATGTAATGCGCCAAAAATCTTCATACTGTCGTATTTTACACTCTTTATATCTATTTAGAACTGGAGTGTCGGCGCCAAATAAAAGAAAAGTACTGCCTTGAATTTATACATGTCGCCCTAAGTTTGGGGTAATTGTCGGGAAAGAAGTGTGTTTTTATTTGATAAAATGGCCGCAAGCACATGGCGTTACATGGGGCAAAGAACTCTGGGAGGAAGAAAGGAACATCCTCAATGACATGTGCAGAGATAAAGCCAATCAGAGACCGGCGGGATTCTGTGACGTCACTGCACTATATAAGTCCGGACGCGACGCTGGCAGTTCACACTCCTCTCTCTGTGCAGTGCTGTAGCTGCTCCAGCTACAGTAGCTGAGATCTCACACAAAAGAAATTAGCTTATACAGCAATTTTTGGGCGGTGTCACAGCTTTTCTCAGAGACTGCTCCTTTTCCGTTCTAATTTTGATTGTATGGTGTATTGGAATTGAAGTCCAGTGTGCGTCCAATTCAGCTGCATATACATTTGAATGTTATCTGGTCAGTTCTGGAGCACATTGAATATCCAAGGGTTGTTTAAGCCTGTTTTTGCTGTTGTATTCAGTAAAAGAAACAGCGTTTTTACAATCCACATACCAGTTAATTTTTTGCTGCTCATTTATTTTGTGCAATTTATAGCCAAGGGTTATTGAAGCGTGTTTGTGCTATTGTAGTCAATAAAAGAAATGGTGTTTTTCAACACCAAAGGCAAAATTTTTCCTGGTGATTCCTGTAGCATAATTTATATCCAAAGGTTAATTAAGTCTGTTTCTGCTTTTGTAGTCAGTAAAAGAAATGGTGTTTTAACACGCCACATACCAGTTAATTTTTTCCTGGTGATTTCGGTAGCGCAATTTATATCCAAGGGTTAATTTTGCCTGTTTGTGCTTTTATATTCAATAAAATACATGGTGTTTTTAAACGGCACATACAAGTACATTTTTCCTGGCCATTAGTGGAGCGCAATTTATATCCAAGGGTTACCCAAGCCTGTTAGTGGGTTAATTTGCAGTCAAATACAGGGTGTGTATTTATCATATACAGATATCTTCATTAAACAGAGTCTGTAAATTTTTGAACAAACAGTAAATTTAGACAGAGAGGTGGCAGGCTTTTCACATGCGAGTGGCAGTGGCACAAACATTCCTGGAGCAGGCATAGGTCACAGCACAGTAAGGGGACGTCGCAGCAGGGGTCACTCGGAGAGACCAAAACTGCAGGTGTCATGTAGCGGCCGTATGTTGATCAGCAACCCAAGGGTTCTTGACTGGTTAAGTAGGTCAAACAACTTCATCCCAGAAAGACATCTGACAACCCTAGCAAACAGTCGAGGGTTCGTCAGATACAACTCTTAGTTGGCATGGCCCGGGAACAGGTCAGCGCCCCTCACCTGTCCTCAACCCGCCTCTGTCCCGTTCGGGGTCCCTCCAGCCAGAAAACTAGTATGTGGGTTTTGGGTCGGGCCCCCTTTATACACCCGGGGAAATAAAACAATTTGGGGGGCGTAAACAGCTACATGGGAACAAAGAGGTGGGGCAGACATCCCCGGGTTTTCTTGCAGTATTGATGTGGAGAGTGGCTTGGGAGGTTTATTGGCGAGCAAAACCCAGCGTGAAGTAAAAATTGTGGTGATTTGCCCAGTTTTTTTAACGAACCCAGTTTTTTTCAAAGGGCAGCGTATGGAAATTGAACGGGAAAGGAGACCAAAAACTAAAGGGAATGTTTTAGGTGCTTATTTTGCATTTCTGTCCCATTTTTGATTGAATTAAATACAAAACTGGGGGGGACAGAAAAAAAAAAGAAGAAAAAAGAAAAATGCTCCCAAAACTGGTTTTTGGATAAACCCTTTTTTCAGTAGGGAAAGAATTTTTGGAAATGTATGTAAAAACTTAAAAAAGGGTTAAAAACAAAAGTCCTTATGGAGGCCCCCCCCTTTTTAAACCGGTGGAACAAATTAATCCATACAGATTTCAAGGGGTTTTAAGGAAAGAAGTTGAAAAACCCTTCTTTTGTAAACAGGTGATAAAGGAAAAGTTTGCTGAACTTTATTAGGTGCCCAAAATTTTAAAAAAGCTGGGGAAAATTTCTTTAGCTGCTTTTTTGTAATGGAAAAGGACCCTCACACAATGCCCCCCAAGACTAAAAAAATAAATAATACAAATTAATAATTTTAAAAAGCCTTTTGGAAAAACGAGTTTTTTTCAGCCTGGGTTGTCATTCTGTGCCCTTTCCTCTTCCCTTGCCCCTTGCCCGGGAAACCATTGCGGCCGGGTCCTGACCTTACCCCCGGGGCCCTCGACTGCGAGTTTGCCTTAAAATTTTTTGTACCTTTGCACACCTCGGCTGCCCCGAAAAGCAAGTAAAACCCAGGGGTAGCGCCCAAAGTGGGGACTTTTTGCCACATGAAGCCCTTTCCCCTTTGGGGCGGGTCTGGGGGAAAACCGGGACCAAAATTTAGACCCCCCGCTCCCGGCGGGGGGCTTTGCCACGCTTCAGTTGCCCCAGTGGATTCATACACTGCCCTTTAAAAAAATTGAAGCAGGGGAAATGATGTTTTTCATCCTGTAGTCCTGGGGACTGACAAAAAAACGTGCCCTTTTTAAAAGGGGTGTGAGCAAACGGCAGTTGTCATGAAAAGGCTCCCAAATGGGACATTAAAATTACACAGGGGGTACTTTTCCACTTAGGTCTCAATAAACCTTAAAAGCCTTTCCCCTGTTTAAAGGGTTCGTTTGAACATATGGAGGCTGGAATTTTCCCCCGTTTGGAAATGTCATATATCAGCCCAAGTTTGGGGGAAAGGCCCCGGTTTTTCCCCTCAGCTTTAAAGGGGGGTTGGGGCTTGGCAGTGTAAAAACGGGTGGGGGGAAATGCATGGGAAAGGTTTTTCCCGGCCCTTTTTTGAATGTCTTGCAGATGGGTATAAAACTTGAAAAACCCGATTGAGCATTTCCTCCCGTGGGTTACTTCGTTCGCCCCGGGGAATACTCCTGTCCACTTGGTTTATCAAAACTCGTTAATGGCCCTTTTTTCTGTTCATCGTTTCCTCCTTTTTCAATAATTTACGCCTGTTAATTTATTTATTCCCCCTTCATAATTTTCCCCCGTTCAATAATTTTCCCCCGTTAATATTTTTTATTCCCGTTTATCAATTTCCCCCCCGTTTTTAATTTAAATTTTCCCCCCGTTAATTCCCGTATTATTCCTCTTTAATTTTAATTTCCCCTTTTTTAAAATATTTATTTTCCCGTTCATTTAATTTTTCCCCCCTGTTAAAAAAATTTCCCCCCGTTTAAAATATTTATTCCTGTTTATCCCAAATTTCCCCCCCGTTTAATAATTTTTCCCCCCGTTAATGGGGGTTTGCCATGGGGGCTGCTGCTTTTGGGGGACGGATGGACCCCCACATCTGAAACAGTATGGTGAAAAGATGATGTTGATGCAGGTCGTGGTGCCACATTGGGTTTGGGGTAGCTTTATTTCGCCCAAGTTTTTAAATATAGTTATGTTAAACCCCCCTTCGGTATCTCGTCGAAAACTGGCACACCGCCGAGTATAAATTTTACCAAAAAAAGTCCGCATGATGATGTTACCGGCTGACCGGTGACCCCCTTGTGTTTACCCTTTGGGGGCCCGCAAAGGGGGTCTAATCATGGGTTTGGCTCCAACCCTTGCCTGTGCCATTTCCGATCCCGGCCACACTACCGTTCTGACACGAAACTGCCCCCCTTCTCCAAAGTAATGTGAAGCCCCTTTTACATGTTGGGTCTGGGGAAAAAATCAATTGTATCCCCAAATTTCATTGTAAAACTCAGGGGAAAAGGAAAAAGTTTTTTGGTGTTCCCTTCCCCCATAAGACATATTTCAAAGTATTTGTTTTAAAAAAATTTTTTTCCCAATCTAGTGGGATTTGAAAATTTGAGGGATTTCAAAACCTGTGATTACTGTCTTTACTTACGTTTTTCAAAAAAAGATTTTTTTTAAAATTTTAGACTTTTTTAATATTTATCTTTTTGAAAAAGGGGAATACATGTGGTAAGCGACAAAGGGGGGTAGATTTGAGTAGAGGTTGAGAAAGGTGTCCCCCCATTTTTTGGGCCCAAAACCAAGGGAATAGCGTCATTGCAGGGGCATCAGGCCGTATCGCTCATCAGTTACTGTAAAATCTGTAATGAAGGGCATCGCCCAAATTTTTTCGTGATTAATGCAACCCGCACCCGCGGGTTTTTCCTCCTCATCCTCCCAGTACGGGCAAATGTCATCATGATCATCAGCAGCAATTTTCCCGCCTGAAGCAAAGGGATCCCCAAAATTTCAACCCTGTACAGACCACTTTATATAATGCATGTTCTGAAGAGCTCTTTGATGACGCAATGCGGTTGGGGTCAGAAGGCATTTCAAAAGATCAAGAGGCCAAAGAGGATGACTTTGTCTGCTCTGACGCCCAATCACTGATGCCGTCAGAGGAGAAGGAAAGTGGTCAGTCGGCATAAATCCTGAGCGGTCGGTGACGCCTTGCAGTGCCTGTGGCTTCTAGCCCTCAGCTTCAGGATGTAGACTGCCTGGACAAGGAACTCACCTGTGATGATGATGATGATGTTGATAATGACCTTGCGGATCCAACGTTGTCTTTTCAGCAGAATTTGCTACCGAGCGCCTCATAAGGTGGATGAGGAGGAAGATGATGGGGTGAGGTTGCTGTAAAAAAAAAAACAGCTATAATCCAGGTTCTATTTCCAAAAATGTTTTTTAAAAAAAACTCTTTTATTCTGGCTAATTTTATTGAGTGTTGAAAAGGTCATTTTTGCTACTTTTGGGGTCAAGCAGCTGCAAAAGACTGTGATATTCAAGGTTCTATTAAAATAAATCTTGTTTCAAATACTATTTTTTTCCTGCTAATTTTACTCTCTGTGTCCATAAGGGCATTTCTGCTAGTTTTTGGGTCAGGATATTGTGAAATGGGTGCCAGGGGTGCAAATAGGGCAGTAGTGGCCCTCTGCCTTTGTCAACATACATGCGTATTTACAAGAAGGGCGACATTATGCACATTAAGGGTATGGGGACCATAGAAAAAGTCATGCCACTTAAATGCTATCATGGCAATACTGCCAGGATCTACAATGTGAAACAGCATGCTGTTGGTATAATTGTGAACAAGCAGATACAGGGTTAAAACCCTTTGGGGAAGAATCAATGTTCGTGTGGAGCAAATTTGCCACCCCAAGAACAGAGACAATTTCCTCCAGCACGTTCAGTAGAAAGAGACAAAGGAAGCCAGGAAAAGGGCACCTCCGTGGAACTGGAGCGTCAACCAGCATTTACAAGTGAAGCTCACTTCATCCGCACTCCTGGAAAGGACACTCCAGTTCTTAGGGGCTTGTTCACAGCTCAATGGTTGAACTAAACTGAACCCAGAAGCTAGCAACTCGGGCCCTTTAAATGCTAACTGGGAAAAAAAATCACAGGTGCAGCTAATTGCTTGAGCAAGATGAAAAATGCACACCAACTTAACACCTGTTCACACCAGCATGCAGAAAAGCTGCAGTATAATGCATGGGGAGATTGCACAGATGCAAAATTACCAATAAAACAACCACTCACACAACCTCAGTGCATGAGGGGGGTGGTTGCTGGTACTACAATTGCATATGATAAGGCAATACAAAAGGGTGCCATAAATATAGATACGTGTGGTACAAGTGGCGCCACCCTTCCCATCCGCTTACCTGCCAATGCTCCTGTCCTACGCTCTCCCCCTGCCGGCCGGAATGCGCACGCGCGCCCCATAGCGCGCGCGCTCGTTCATGTGAATTTAAAGGGACAGGGCACCGGTGATTGGATAATTGTCGGGTGCTGACCCTATATAATGTATGGGTCCACGTCACTTCCCTGCTGGATCTTTGTTGCTTTAGAGCCTTAGAGAAAGCGTTCCTGTGTGTTTACTGCTTGCCGTGTTTTCTGACCTCTGCTTACATTTCTCGACTCTAAATCTTTGCCGCCTGCCCTTACCTTGCCGCCTATCCCCGACTACGCCTACGCCTCATGATTTTGTACCACGCTCACCCTTGGCTTCCACCACAAGCAAGTCACATCAGGGGTAGCGACCTGGTAGACTCCTGCCACAGCAAGTCCATCCCGCTTTGTGGCGACCTCTGGTGAAAACCTGGACCTATTTAGATTCGCTTCCTGGCATGGATTACACCATCGCTTGCCGGGGTCCTGAGGATCCACTGTCCCGGCCGTTAAAGTAAGATCCAGCCATGGATCCCGCCAAGCATCGCAGATCTCACGACTATTGTTGCCCAACAATCACAACAAATCACAAAACAGGCAAAGCAATTGGGCCAGCTCTCTGCCATGATGCGTCAGCTCCTTGCATCCCAACAACAGTCTCCTCCTCCGTCTGTGGCTCCATCTACACTCAATGTTCCTTTAGCTACCGTGGGACCCAAGCTTCTTTGCCCTCCAAATTTGACGGGGACCCCAAACTTTGTAGGGGTTTTATTACCCAGTGCTCTATGCACGTGGAACTGATGGTGGATCAGTTCCCCTCGGAGAGGTCTAAAGTTGCCTTCGTGGTGAGTCTGCTGTCCGGGAAGTCTCTGGCTTGGGCGACAACCCTGTGGGACAGGAATGACCCTGTGACTGTGGATCTACAGACCTTCCTCAACGAATTACGCACCGTCTTCGAGGAGCCAGCGTGTGCATCCTCTGCAGAAATCGCGTTCTTGAGTCTTCGACAGGGCGACTCTTCCGTGGGAGACTATGCGGTTCAATTTCGTACCCTGGCTTCGGAGCTGACTTGGAATGACGCCGCTCTTTGCGCCACTTTCAAAAAAGGTCTGTCCAGCAGGGTAAAAGACGCTTTGGCAGCAAGAGACCTCCCATCCTCCCTGAGCGAATTAATCCACCTGGCCACCCGCATCGATGTAAGGTTCGCTGAAAGGCAGGAACAGCTCCGCCAAGAGAGAGACTCTGCACGTCCCCATCGGCTGCTTCACCTGGCTTCGATATTCCAGCATTCTCCATTGCCGCCTCCTCAAGCCTCCGATGCAGGACCCATGCAGGTGGGTCGGGCCCACTTATCGGAGCAAGAGCTGACCCGCTGTCGGGTAGAGAACTTATGTCTCTACTGCGCCATCCCGGTTCATTTCCACAGAGGCTGTCCGAAACGTCCCCAATGTTCGGGAAATGCTCGCACCTAGGTGCCGTAGGAGAGGCTTCCCTAGGTGCTGATGCCTCCTCGCCACGTTTAATGATGCCAGTGGAGGTGACATCTGATGCGGGCCTATCGCTCTGGATTTCTACCGGGTCAGCAGGGAACTTCATCCATGCCTCCTTGGTGACCTGATACCGCATGCCAGTAGTCCGTCTGGAAAAGCCCCTGCTTATTTCTTCGGTAAGTGGGGAGCTCCTTAGTGACCCATCCAGTACATAACCTGGCCGGTGACCCTCCGTGTAGGGGCTCTACGTAAGGAGAAGATCTCGTTCCATGTTCTGCCTCGTACTTCCTCTGCGATTCTTTTGGGGCTTCCCTGGGTGCAACTCATGCCCTACGCTTGACTGGAAGACGGCGAGGTCCTGCGTTGGGGGGGAAACCG
>JAODAL010036107.1:0-42116 GCA_025379985.1 Phyllomedusa bahiana
TTCCTTTTTTATAGAGCTTGTCTGTGTTCGCCCGCGGCCCCCCCCCCCCCCCCCCCCCCCCGCCGCCGTGACTTTACAGTGGAAAATTCTGTTTTAAAAAATTCTCTAGCTAACTACATAAAATTTTCAAATCCCTAATCTAACTAAATTGGAAGGATCACAGCTAATAGTAGAGGTTTCTCTGTGCAGAAATAGACTATTTTCGCTGAGCTTTTTGGGCCACAGGCAGAACGCAGGTCCTATCCCTATGAGACGCTGAGAGACACTGAGGCTAAAACCCAGGAAACGCTGTTCTATGTAAAACGAGGTTAAATGTGATTTTTCCAGCCCCAATCGCAACCAAAACACATCCCAGTCATGACTTCGCACACAACCATCCACCCTGCTCCTATTCTGTAATCTGATTTGCTGGCCGCCAAAATGACAGGAAGCGCCGAAAAGGCGCGATCTTAATAGATGATGCACAGATTTTAACCTTAATTATCGCATGATCTGGAAATTTCGATCACCATAAAAACCTTGCCGATTTCAACTTTGTCGATAAAAATCACTCAACACTATTGCTTACATGTTTTCATAGTATTGTTATTTCACTGTTTAGGTATTAATATGTTATTGGAACACATGGGGAAAAGACAAATATTGTAATGAGAATGAAATAAAATACAGGATGGAGACAACCGTCTGTGGCTCTGGCTCGACTGTCCCTATTCTTTGAGTGACCCCTCAATGTTCTGGAAATGGGTGGAGGACATTGTCTCCATTAGAACGGGCCCCCCTCTGATGCTAAAGCAGTTTGGACTCCACTTCACAATTGTGACATCTTGGAATCGATTCATAAAGTGGGCACTGTGCATGAGCACCCAATGGGCGAACTGTATTTTTGACAATAAATTTAAGGTTAATAGGCTCTGATTGTAAATGAGAAATCCCCTTTTTTCCCAATCAAATAGATTTCTATGGTTTCCCTTTTGGGACCATAAAAGTCATGTTGGTCGAAAGGGGGGGGTTGGTTTTTTTTGTTTTATTTTTTTTTGATATTATCTCGTCGATAGATTAAAAATTTCCCCAGTATCTTTGCTGTTACGTTTCTTTTACAAAGCATTTTGCCATTATGTTTGAGAGTGCCCTCCAGAAAAGCTGTAGAAATACAGAGCAAACTTATCAATTGAATTCTATTGCCAAATAGAAGCAAAAACATCTCCTATTCTTTTTTGGAATGGACTTGCATTCTTCTTTTCTCTATAAGAGGTGGTTTGGGTGTGAGGGGGGGGGGGTTATAATGATTATTTCTACATTATCTCTAAGGTAAGTATTTATGGATGTAGTGTTTTAGTCATACTGCTGTCTATAGCATGTACCAGGAACATATTATCACACCTTTTTTTTTCTACAGGTGACTGACTCCGAGGTAGAAAAAGCCATGCCACATACCCCCCGTGAGCTACAATAAAAGGAGTCACAGGACAGGTAATTAATATTTATATATTAATTACTGATAACACTCAGGCTAGATATCATTTCTAGGCCTGCAGAGGTGTGGTAGTATCTTCCTGATGCATGAGGATATATGTGTTGTTAATATGTATATCTTCTATAGACAGCTCCTTGTATAATACCTAGATCTAGAGAATGGTCTTTGGTACAGAGATTTTTCTGATTTCCAGATTTGGAGTTGGGAAGGAATTTTTTTCCCTACAGTGATGAAAAGCGACTTCCACCTCATAGGGTTTTTTTTTTTGCCTTCCTCTGGATCAACACTGCATAATAATAGGCAGAGTTAAATGGACATAGGTTTGTTTTATTAACTTTCAAGCCATGTTATTATGTAAAGTCCATGTCTCAGGTACAAAAGTGAGGAATAAAAGTTTTAACTAGAGTGTTTCACAGTATTGTTATTTTATTATACAAGACTAAATATAATTTTGGAACACATGGGGAAAAGACAAATATTGTGATGAGAATGGAAAAAAATACAGGATGGAGACAACCATCTGTGGCTCTGGCTCCACTGCCCCGTCCTGTGAGTGGCCACTCAATGTTCTGGAAATTGGTGGGGGGACATTTTCCTCCGTTAAAAATGGCCTCCTTGTGATTGCTGCTGAGTTTTGGACACCACCTGAGTAACTCCACATGAGTATTGTGAGGCCAATGAACACCCTGGCCTATAGTGGGGGCTCTGTGCATTAGCACCCCAAGGACGAACTGTATTTGTGACATTAAGTTTAAGGTTAACAGGCCCTCCGAAAAATGTTTCATTTGGTTGCTTAAAAAGTTTTCAAGTATTGTTAACTCACTGTCTAGGTATTAATATGTTATTTGAACACATGGGGAAAAGACAAATATTGTAATGAGAATGAAATAAAATACAGGATGGAGACAACCATCTGTGGCTCTGGCTCGACTGCCCCTGTCCTGTGAGTGGCCCCTCAATGTTCTGGAAATGGGTGGAGGACATTGTCTCCGTTAGAATGGCCTCCTTGTGATGCTGCTGCAGTTTGGACACCACCTGAGTAACTCCACATGAGTATTGTGAGGCCAATGAACACCCTGGCCTATAGTGGGGGCTCTGTGCATTAGCACCCCAAGGACGAACTGTATTTGTGACATTAAGTTTAAGGTTAACAGGCCCTCCGAAAAATGTTTCATTGGTTGCTTACATGTTTTCATAGTATTGTTATTTCACTGTTTAGGTACTAATATGTTATTGGAACACATGGGGAAAAGACAAATATTGTAATGAGAATGAAATAAAATACAGGATGGAGACAACCGTCTGTGGCTCTGGCTCGACTGCCCCTGTCCTGTGAGTGGCCCCTCAATGTTCTGGAAATGGGTGGAGGACATTGTCTCCGTTAGAATGGCCTCCTTGTGATGCTGCTACAGTTTGGACACCACCTGAGTAACTCCACTTGAGTATTGTGAGGCCAATGAACACCCTGGCCTATAGTGGGGGCTCTGTGCATTAGCACCCCAAGGACGAACTGTATTTGTGACATTACGTTTAAGGTTAACAGGCCCTACTAAAAATGTTTCATCGGTTGCTTACATGTTTTCATAGTATTGTAAACTCACTATTTCGGTATTAATATGTTATTGGAACACATGGGGAAAAGACAAATATTGTAATGAGAATGAAATAAAATACAGGATGGAGACAACCGTCTGTGGCTCTGGCTCGACTGCCCCTGTCCCGGAGGGGGCCCCTCAATGTTCTGGAAATGGGTGGAGGACATTGTCTCCGTTAGAATGGCCTCCTTGTGATGCTGCTACAGTTTGGACACCACCTGAGTAACTCCACTTGAGTATTGTGAGGCCAATGAACACCCTGGCCTATAGTGGGGGCTCTGTGCATTAGCACCCCAAGGACGAACTGTATTTGTGACATTACGTTTAAGGTTAACAGGCCCTACTAAAAATATTTCATCGGTTGCTTACATGTTTTCATAGTATTGTTAACTCACTATTTAGGTATTAATATGTTACTGGAACACATGGGGAAAAGACAAATATTGTAATGAGAATGAAATAAAATACAGGATGGAGACAACCGTCTGTGGCTCTGGCTCGACTGCCCCTGTCCTGTGAGTGGCCCCTCAATGTTCTGGAAATGGGTGGAGGACATTGTCTCCGTTAGAATGGCCTCCTTGTGAGCTTTCTGCAGTTTGGACACCACCTGAGTAACTCCACTTGAGTATTGTGAGGCCAATGAACACCCTGGCCTATAGTGGGGGCTCTGTGCATTAGCACCCCAAGGACGAACTGTATTTGTGACATTAAGTTTAAGGTTAACAGGCCCTCCGAAAAATGTTTCATTGGTTGCTTACATGTTTTCATAGTATTGTTATTTCACTGTTTAGGTATTAATATGTTATTTGAAACATATTAGGAAAAAAACAAAAATTGTGATGAGAATGAAATAAAAATACAGGATGGAGAAAAACCGTCTGTGGGTCTGGCTCACTGTCCCTGTCCTGTGAGTGCCCCTCCCAAAGTTCTGGAAATGGGTGGAGGACATTGTCTCCATTAGAACGGGCCCCCCTTTGATGCTAAAGCAGTTTGGACTCCACTTCACAATTGTGACATCTTGGAATCGATGCATAAAGTGGGCACTGTGCAGTAGCACCCAATGGGCGAACTGTATTTTTGACAATAAATGTAAGGTTAATAAAGGGTCTGATTGTAAATGAGAAATCCCCTTTTTTCCCAAACAAATAGATTTCCCATGGTTCCTTTGACCATAAAAGTCAGTGTTGGGGCGAAAGGGGGCTTGTTTTATTTTGTTTTATTTTATTTTCATATTATCTCTTCGATAGATTATAATTTCCCCAGTACTCTTTGCATGTTACGTTTCATTTATAAAGCATTTTTCCCATTATGTTTGAGAGTGCCCTCCAGAAAAGCTGTAGAAATACAGAGAAAACTTATCAATTGAATTCTATTGCCAAATAGAAGCAAAAACATCTCCTATTCTTTTTTGGAATGGACTTGCATTCTTCTTTTCCCTATCAGAGGTGGTTCGGGGGTCCGGGGGGGGGGTTATAATGTTTTTTCTACATTATCGCTAAGGTAAGTATTTATGGATGTAGTGTTTTAGTCATACTGCTGTCTATAGCATGTACCAGGAACATATTATCACACCTTTTTTTTCTACAGGTGACTGACTCCGAGGTAGAAAAAGCCATGCCACATACCCCCCGTGAGCTACAATAAAAGGAGTCACAGGACAGGTAATTAATATTTATATATTAATTACTGATAACACTCAGGCTAGATATCATTTCTAGGCCTGCAGAGGTGTTGTAGTATCTTCCGATGCATGAGGATTAAGATGGCAATAATTCTCAAAAATTCGGCTTCCGTTCACTCGGCCCGAATTTTCTGAGCAAAAAAAATTGCGTTTCGGACCGAATTACCATCGGCAACGAATCACTTAAAAAACAGCTATTTCCAGGCCTTGCCCAGAGCCTCCAAGGGTGCTGTAGAACTTGTTCCCTGCTTAAATATGCAAGGGAGCTTGGTTTGGTCTTCATACAATTTTTTATTAGTTAATGACACGCACATGACTGCGAGCCGCACTTAGAATCGCTTATCACTATAAAATTTCCCCGTGTGGCACTTAAAGAGGGCAAAACTGACCAAAAAATCTCAAGCGGGAATGTAGCCTGATAAAGTCATGCAGCAGAAAAGCTGGAAAAAAACAAGCTGAGAGCACATGAGCAACATATAATTTAAGAGATAGAGTGAGGAGGGTGACGGCGGGCAGCAACAGCAGCATGAATGGTCAGGCGTGCACAATGAACATTCTGGGGAGGCGCAAAACAGTATTAGTGCCACAGAGTGCACATGAATACCGTTGTTGAGTCTACGGCAGCAAGCAGTATAAGAGGGTCAACAGTGCACAATGACATATATTGAGGCGGCAAGACAGTAATTAGTGACCACAGGAGTGGCACAATCACACAGTGTGGAGTCACGTGCGGCAGCTTTATGAGGTCAGACAGTGGCACAATGACATTATGGAGGCGGCAAGACCAGTATTAGGCCACAGATGTCAACAATCACACAGTGTGTGAGGGTCACTGGCGGCAGCAGCATAGGGTCAGACTAGGTGCAACAATGACACAGTGTGGAGGGCACGACCAAGGAGTCCACCCACAGCAGCAGCAATTAGGTCCAAGAGTGGCACAATGACATTCTGCAGGTGGCAAAATAGTATTAGGCCACAGAGCGTCACAATGACTGAGAGCGGAGGTCACGGCGGCAGCAGCATGAGGTCAGGCAGTGGCACATGACATTATGGAGTCTGCAAACAGTATTACAGGCCACAGAGTGGCACAATCACGACAGTGTGGGGTCACGTCGGCAGCAGTATGAGGTCAGGCAGTGGCACAATGGACATTATGAGGCGGCGAAAACAGTATTAGTCCCAAAGTGGCACAATATACCGTTGGAGGTTCACGGCAGCAGCAGTATGAGTCAACAGTGGCAACAATGAAACAGTGTTGGCGGCACGACGAGTCCAGCAGCAGCCTGAGGTCAGAGAGTGGCACAATGACATTCTGCACGTGGCGAAAATAGTAATTAGGCCACAGACGGTGCACAATGACTGTAGAGAGCTATGTCACGGCGGCAGCACATGAGTGACAGGCAGTGGCACAATGACAGAGAGTGTTTAGTGAGATGACAGGGGACAACAGCATGAGGTCAGAGAGATTGCACAATGACATTCATGGAGGTGGCAAAACAGTAACCAGGCCGCAGAGTGGAGCACAATGAACACAGCTTTGGATGTCCACTGGCAACCAGAGCAACATCAGCAGGCAGCATTATCACTTAATAAGTGGCTACAATGACAGAGTGTTAGAGGTGGGTGGCAATACCAGTCCCTGTAAAGACGGTGGTAGGCAGATGGAGAAACTATCAGCAGATGTGTGGCTATCAGGCGTGGTGCAGCATCAGAATAGTGGCTGATGCAGGTAGTTGAACCCAGACGACAGGCCTAAGGCTTTGGTGAGTGGAAATCCTTTGGCCCGATATCCACCCTGATTCCATCATGACAAAGGTCAGGTTCGTTCAACATTTCCCGTGGACAAGCGGTTCTCCTTGGGGTAACGATGGCCCCCCGTCCGCACTGAAACACCCGCTCTGATGTGCCACACCTACACGTCCGGCAGACAGCTTCTCCACCACTGCAAACTCGCAAGTTGCGCCACACATCAGTTTGGCTGCCCAGTAGTCCAGGCGTATCTCTAACTGGGTGCCGACGTGCTGTCCAAGTAGGCCGACACCGTTGGAGTCAGGGAATGCACCATGTCCTGCTAGCTGCTGCTAGCTAGCTGGTGACAGTCCACCTCACTATGCGGTGAAGGAAGCGCTCATTATTGACTCCAGACTAGGTTTACAGCGTGATGGAGCTGGTACTGCTCCTACCCCCCCACCATCCCAGCAGCCGCGGGCAGTAGTACGTGAGCGCTGATGAACCCCCCGGTCAGACCTGTTAGTAGGAAGGACGATGCCGCACCATAGGCAAGCAGGCCAACAGATTACGGAGGATTGTCCCTATAGTATTTGAGCTTTGTCTTCCCTCTCAATAGCTGGAAAAAGGCTCCCATTTTGGACCGTAGCGAGGGTCCAATAGGGTGGAGAGCAGAAGAGTATCCATGCCCTCTGGCCGGATGCTGAACTATTCGAGCTGTCCACTAGCCAGGGCAAAATATAGCATGTGTCGGGACATCTGCAACAAGTGAAGCCGAGGGGCTCCCTGGCCTCCATTTCCACTGTATACTGCCACGGTGATTGGGAGTCATCAGCCTCGTCATCCCTCCATCCTCCATCCACCTCCTCCACTGGCTCCTGCTCCCACCTCACTTGTCACCATGAGGGTAGAGAAAATCCACTCATTTCATTAACCAGAACAATGCTTCTGCTCCAATGCCTCCTCCCCTCCTCCCTCCCCATTTCAGTCCCCACCGGACTCATGTGGCCACGAGATGTATTTCGCCAAAACTCCAGATCCCCTGCCCAGACAGATTTTTTTTTCAGCAATCTGTTCCAGGACAGTGAAGCAGATGGAATGACCGTTATTTCATCCCCGTAGTCCTGGCGACTGACAAATTAACGTGGCCTCCTCGAATGGCCTCAACAACGGCAGGTGTCACGCATGAGCTGCCACTGGCTGACATCAAAGTTTACACAGGGGAGTACTTCAGTCTGCCTGGATCATCAAAAAATCGTTAATGGCCTCACTCTGTATCATACAGTCGGTCTCAAACAAGTGCAGGCTGGGAGAAGCCGTTCTGGCCGCTGCAACTCGAGGATGGTGTATCCTGCTTTGTACTAATGGATAAAGTTGCATGCACATTTCCTGCCATTTTCCAGAATGTTCTGAATGATCGTGTGGGAAGACTTCAAGTAACCTTTGTTACAACCAGATTTAAGCACGTTCCCATGCAGGGGCGCCATGGACCATCCCTCCTCGTGCAGCGCGACACCATTTTACCTCCCATTGTCCGTCACCTATGGTTCCGATTTGCATTGGCGGGAGAAAGCCACACATACGATATCTTGCCTGCATGACGGCGGAGCAGTATCCTCCCCTGTGGTTGACTACGTTCAGCAGCTAGGCAAGCTAGGTGTAGAAAACTGCGTGACCACCGCTGTGCCTACATCATGTTGGTATGATGGAGCAGTAACTAGAGGAGGCTGAGATGGAGGTGGTGGTAGGAGGTGAGGAGAGGCGGACATTTGGCGCAGGAGCAGCAGTTTAGAACAGACGTAGGAGAAAGCGGCGTCTCCCTGTCCAAGTTGTTTGGTGTGCCTGCAGGAGCACATTCACCCAGTAGGGCCCGTAAAGGAACAAGTACTGGCCTAGCACCGGGTAAAAGACTTCCAGACGTCCCGGCAGCAGGCCTGTGTACCTATGAACATATACAGAAAAGTCTCAAGGACTGACCCACTTTCGGTGTCTACATATATATATTGTAAAAGTAGCTGTACTTGCCTTTTTGGAATAAGAAATTTACGGCTTGGAACTCTCCCATCTCGGCTCGGCACAAGCCATTGTTCTCTGAATGTGCAGAGTTCCACCATTTGAAAGGGGGGACGCAGTACCAACAACTTGGGACAAAGATCAAGATCAACGGGTCAGAGCTGCTGTCACCTTAGGATGTTTTTGGAACGCATACTGTTTCTCTTTACAATCTGCCACTCTGTAACGACTGCTGCGCCATGAGTACGAGGAGCAGTGAGCATCTGGACCGGGAGAGGATGTCAATAGAGAAACAGCTGCCTTCTGCAGAGTGGTGGAGCCTTGACTGGCTGGAATGGCATCGTGCCACTGGCCTCTGCAGCTGCTGCACGGCAGGATGGACCACCAAAATCTGAGCCAAACGTTCTCCCAGGCCACGATGTGACGCTGCATGTGTTTGACGCAGGGCCGTTTGTAGCCAAAACGTTAGCTCCCTGGCCACGCTTCTCGTTTCTGCCCCACAGATACACATATGACCCATATTCGCTCCTCCGGTGTCTAGGCAAAGAACTGCCACACCGCCGAGTAGCTATGTTTATCCGTGCCAACGCTCGCACAGAGTGACTACTACTCGCCGCCGCTAGCCCTCGCTGAGCCCCCTGTGCCGCTACTGTCTTGACCTGCGAATCGGTTTGTCTATTCTACCATCCCGAGGCCGCTTGGCGTCCCCTGACCTCACACATGCTGTACCCTCTGACTCAACGGCCACACAACCCACTTGCTGGCTGCGCCTGCTGCCTGAACGTCTCAAGCTACGCCCTCTTCTCCTGACGATGATTAGCCCTTGCTTCACCCGGTCTCCCAAGTGCGTCCCGTCCAACATCATCATCTATTTGTGTATCAATTCGTCACTACTGTCCTCCATCACCTCGGTCTGGTAAGCCGAGGATGACCTCTCAAACCACATACCTCCCCATTGCCACTCTCCACATCTATACTTTGCGCCGCCGTACAGCATAGAAGCTTGGGGATATTGCCCATTTCTCGCTGCCACTCGTACTGCTGACCTGCCCTCCTCAAATGTTCATCCTCGCTATATAGTGTCGCTGATCCAGACCACGATAGTAGAAATCCTGGCTGAGGACACTGATGGGACAGAGGCGCCGGCTGAGGACAGGTTGAAGGCCGCTGACATAACCCTCCCGTGCCATGCCAACTAATTGTAGTGTCTGAGTTCCCACTCGACTCTTGGCTGGGGATGGTCAGAGTGTCATCTGTGGATGAATAGATGACAAGTCAACCAATCAAGAACCCTTTGGGTTGCTAGAACAACACACGGCACGCTAGATGACAGCGGCAGTTGTGGCCTCACCGAGTGACCCCTGCTGCGACTCCCCTTGCTGTGCACTGCGAACCTGGCCCGTTTCAGAAATGTTGTGCCACTGCCACTGCCGCAGTTGCAGAGTCCTGGCCACCTCTGCTGTCTGACATACTGTTTTGTATCTAAATGTACAGACATACGTTTGATGAAGCTATCTGTATATTATTAAAATCCACCCCCTGTTTTTGAACTCCAAATGAACCCAGTAACAAGCCCGGGTAACCCTAGGATATAACTTGCGCTCCACAAATGGCCAGGAAAAATTTACATGTATGTGTCGTTTACACGCACTGAGTGATTTACTAAATGTAAAAGCACAAACAGCTTAATTAACCTTCGCTTGTTGAATTAAGCTACAAAAAAAATGTATATATTTCGGTGTGTGAAAAAAGTTCTGTTTATTTTTGTCACACATTCAGCAAAAAACAACGCTATAATTAAAGCGCCTGGATGTAAATTGCGCAAATAGAAATTGAGCTCGCACAAACAGTACGGAGTTACAATTGCGTGTTTTCCCTACACCACACAACAAGAGAAATACATTTGTAAATAAGCCTTTGCTATGTTATTAGGCTACTTCGGGGGGGGGGGGGGGGGGGGTACATTATATAAATTAAAAAAATATATAGATTTGGCGTTGAAAAAAAGACGGTTTTATTTTTGTCAGCACACAGTCAAAACAACGCTTAATATTACCCCTTGTATTAAATTGGCGCAATAGAATTTGAGCCACCAATACTATAGCTTTGGTACGTGTTACAATTTGCGTGTATTCTACGCCACACAACGAAGAATACAGTTGTAATTAGCCTATGGCTTGTAATTATGGCTACCAAAAAAATATATATAAATTTTTGGCGATGACACAGACGGTTTATTTTTGACAGCACACCAGCAAAACAACGCTTAATTAACCCTCAGGATGTAAATGGGCGCCTAAAGAATTGAGCCGCACAAACTAGTGCGTGTTACAATTGCGTGTTTTCCTACGCGCACACAAGCATGAGATACAGTTGTAATATCCTTGCTTTGAGAATTAGGCTACAAAAAATATATATATATTTGGCGTAGACAAAGACGGTTTATTTGTTGTCAGCCACCAGCAAAACAACGCTAATTAACCCCTGGATGTAAAGTGCGCCATAAGAAGTGAGCCGCACAAAACTAGTACTTTGTAGCGTGTTAACAATTCGTGTTTTCATTCCTACGCCAGGACACCAACAAGAGATTACCGTTTGAAATTAGCCTTTGCTTGTGAATTAGGCTACCAAAAAAATATATATATATTTGGGCCCGTTAGACTAAAAACATTTTATTTTTTTCAGCACACCAGCAAAACAACGCTTAATTAACCCCATGATGTAAATTGCGCCAAAGAATGAGCCCAACAAACTAGTAGCTGTTAACAATAGCGTGTTTTCTACGCCACACAACAAAGATACCGTTTGATAATTAGCCTTGCTTGTGAATTAGGCTACCCAAAAAAATAATCTAATATATTAGGCGTTGTAAAAAGACGGGTTTATTTTTTGTTTTTCCAAGCAAAAAAAAAAACCAAAACCACCAGCAAAACACGCTTAATTACCCCTGATGTTAAATTGTCCCAAATAATTGAGCCGCCAACTAGTACGTGTTACAATTGCGTGTCTTCTACACCACACAACAAGAGATACAGTTGTAATTTACCTTTTGCTTGTGAATTAGGCTACAAAAAAAAATATATATAATGGCTTTGAAAGAAGTACGGTTATTTTTGTCAGCACTACCCAGCACAACAAGGCTTAATTAACCCCTGGATGTAAATTTGCGCCAAAGAATTGAGCCGCACAAACTAGTAACGTGTTACAATTGCGTGTTTTCTTTCTACTCCACAACACAACAAGAGATACAGTTGTCAATTTAGCCTTTGCTTGTGAATTAGGCTACCAAAAAAATATATAAAATTTTGGGCGTTAGAAAAAGACGTTGTATTTTTGTCAGCACACCAGCAAAACAACGCTTAATAACCCCAGGAAATGTAAATTTGCGCCAAAGAATTGAACCGCACAATACTAGTAGCGTGTTACAATTGCGTGTTTTCTACGCCACACAACAAGAAGATACAGTTGTAATTAGCCTTTGCTTGTGAATTAGGCACCAAAAAAATATATATATATTTGCGTTTGAAAAAAGTAAGACGGTTTATTTATAGTCACACACCAGCAAAACAAACGCTAATTACCCCTGGATGTAAATTGTGGCGCCAAAGAATTGAGCCGCACAAACCTAGTAGCGTGTTACAATAGCCGAGTTTTCATACGCCACACAACAAGAGATACAGTTGTAATTAGCCTTTG
Organism: Phyllomedusa bahiana; assembly: GCA_025379985.1. NCBI lineage: Eukaryota > Metazoa > Chordata > Amphibia > Anura > Hylidae > Phyllomedusa > Phyllomedusa bahiana. The sequence continues at coordinate 12,188 of JAODAL010036107.1, forward strand.
CTTTGAATTAGGGCTACCAAAAAAATATATATATATATGCCGTTGAAAAGACGGTTTATTTTGTCAGCACAAATCTTTACCAGCAAAACAACCTCTTAATTAACCTCCTGGAATTAAATTGTCGCGCCAAAGAATTGAGACCGCACAAACTAAGTAGCTGTTTCAATTGCGTGTTTTCTACACCACCACAACAAGAGATCAGTTGTAAATAGCCTTTGCTTGTGAATTATGGCTACCAAAAAAATCAATAAATGATTTAGGGGCTTTGAAAAAGACGGTTTATTTTTGTCCAGCACACCAGCAAAACAACGTTAATTAACCCCTGATGTAATTGCCTCCAAAAGATAATTGAGCCGCATCAAACTATAAGACTTTGTAGCGGTGGTTACAATTGCGTGATTTTCTGACGCCACACATCAACAAGAGATACAGTTTGTTAATTAGCCTTTGCTTGTGAATTAGCTACCAAAAAAAAAATATATATAATTTTTTGCGTATGAAAAAGACGGTTTTTTTTTGTCAGCACACCAGCAAAACAACGCTTAATTAAACCCCATGTATTGTAAATTGCGCCAAAGATATTGGATCCGCACAAACTAGAAGCGTGTTACAATTGCGTGTTTTTCATACGCCACACAACAAGAGATACAGTTGTAATTATGCCTTTTTGCATTTGATTTAGTGCTACCAACTAAATATATAAAATTTGGCGTTGAAAAAGACGGTTTATTTTTTGTCAGGCACAACCGAGCAAAACAACCGCTTAAATTTAACCCTGGATGTAAATGCGCAAAAGAATTGAGACGCAAAAACTAGTAGCGTGATACAATAGCGAGTTATCTACTCCACACAACAAGAGATACAGTTGTAATTAGCCTTTGCTTGTTGAATTAGGCTACCAAAAAAAAATATAATATTTGGCGTTTAATAAAGACGGTATTTTGAATTATGTCAGCACACCACAAAACTACAAACGCTTATTAACCCCTTGATGTAAATTGGCCCAAATAAATGAGCTCACAAAACTAGTAGCTAGTTACATTGCGTGTTTTCCTAACACCACACAACAAGAGATACAGTAGTAATTAGCCTTTGCTTGTGAATTAGGCTACAAAAGAAAAATAATATAATATGGCGTTGAAATAGACGTTTTATTTTGTCAGCACACCGCAAAGACAACGCTTAATTAAGCCCCTGGGATTTATAATTGCGCCAAAGAATTGATCCGCACAAACTAGAAAGCGATGGTTACAATTGCGTATTTCTACGCCACAACAACAAGAGATTACAGTTGTAATTAGCCTTTGCTTGTGAATATAGGCTACCCAAAAAAAAAAATATATATTTGTCGTTTGAAAAAGTACGTTTATTTTATGTCAGCAAACCACAAAACCACGCTTAATTAACCCCTTGAGTGTAAATTGCGCAATAGAATCAGCAGCCAAAAATGAAGTGGTATTTGTATTGTAAAAACGCTGTTTCTTTAAATGAATACAACAGGAACTGGCTTAATCCCACTTGGATTATTGAATTGTATATGCACTGCAGTGGACGCACACTGGATTTCATATCCAATACCCCAAAAAATCAAAATAGAAAATTCAGAGAACATTCTCTGAGACAAGCGAGACCACCACCAAACAGAAAATCGCTGTATAAAAATCATTTCTTCAGAAAGCGCTATCACCACCGCAGCAAGCACCATCCCTATCATACATGAGGAGGAGTGTGAGCTCCCAGCGGCGCGCTCTCGGTCTTATATATTGCGGTGACGCACAGAATCACCGCCGCCGGTCTCGTGAATTGGCTTCATCTCATGCACATGTCATGCAGGCTATACCGTTCTTCCTCCAGAAGTGCTTTGCCCCATGTAAGCGCGCATGAGGTGGGGGGGGGGGGGGGAGGGGGGGGGGGGGGGGGGGGGAGCTCGCAGCCATTTTATCGAATCAAAAGCACACTTCGTTACAACATATTCACACGAAGTACCCCAAAGTTCGACTTCGTCCAAACCCGAAGTTTCCTGAGAATTCTAAACGAATTCACTCGTTATAAATCAATTCGCCCATCTCTACCTGTAATATATTTAAACATATTTATTATGTTCCCCCGAAGTTGTCTTTTCTCTTAACTAAATAACCCTAATCTTGCTAATCTTTCTGGGTACTGCAGTCCACGCAGCCCTTTTATTATTTTTGTTGCCCACCTTTGAACTTGTTCAAGCTCTTCAATGTCTTTCTAGTGAAAAATTGTCCGGCAACCAATTGTACACAATAGTCATGTTTGGCACATACCCCAGTGACTGTGTATAATGCGAGAGAAAATAATGTTCTCATCAAGTACAACTCTAATAGGCCCTTTTAATACACCTCATAATCCTTTTTGCCTTGGCAGTATGTTCACAAAAAAGAAAAACTAAATGGTTCGTAATTAAACTATAAACTATAACAGAGCTAAGCAATACAGATTTCTCCTGCTTGAGACCAAATTTATGCAATCTTTCTAGTCCTTAGTGGCATGTTGTATGCACAGCAACAAACACTTAGCAACCAATAGTATGTATGAATGAGTGGAAGTCAAACAGTAGAGCATAAATGTCAGATCATTAACTAGTATATAAGAGGGACTCCCCTTTTGACTGACACAGAATTCTTAGCAGAGTAACTGTTGCATGTTGCACAAAGATCTGCCCACATAAATTCCTGGTTGATGGTTACAGAAAAAGTTTTATCCTATTCTTGACCACTTTGTGAGGAATTCATAGCTTCTTAATTCCAACCAATGTTGCATCACTTAAACAAAACTTGTTGCGCACAACCACATTTTTATAAGTTACTTGCAATTTAGGAGATTTCCTAATGCACAGCATGATGATTAGCCGAGACTCCACATGGTTGCTCATACTTTGCAACAAACCTGCAACATTTTGGAAGTCACACCTCCTTTGTCAAGCCAGTTAAATTTGGTTATTCTTTATACTCTCTCATTCTGGTCACTGGAAGTTCAACATGGCACTTCATGGCAAAAAACTGTCTGAGGATCTGATGGCCTAGGCTATAAGAAAATCGCCAACACCCAGAAAATGGGCTGCAATATGGTAGCCAAGATGTGGTTTAACAAGACAGATTCCACTCAGAACAGGCCATTCCATGGATGACCAAAGAAGTTGAGTGCACGATTGCCTTTTCAAAATAAACGTATGAGTGCTGCCAGCATTACTGCAGTGGTTACAGGGGCGGGGGGTTAGCCTGTCAGTGCTCAGAACATTATGCCACACACTGAATCAAATTGGTCTGCATGGCTGTCATCTCAGAAGAAAGCCTCTTCTAAAGATGATGCACAAGAAAGCCTGCAAGCAGTTTGCTGAAGACAAGCAGACTAAGGAGATGGATTACTGGAACCGTGTCCAGTACTCTGATGAGACCAAGATAAACTTATCTTGTTCAGATGGTGTCTACCAGGTGTTAAAAGACAATTGTGTCTTGCCTACAGTCAAACATGGTGATGGGAGTGTCATATTTTGGGGCAGCATGAGTGCTGCTGGGTTTGGGGAACTACAGTACATTGATGGAGCCATGAATATCAACATGTACTGAGAAAGACAGAAGGAGAGCATGATCCCCTCCCTTTTGAAACTGGGTCGCAGAGCAGTATTCCAACATGATAACAACCGTAAACAGACCTCCAAGATGACCAATACCTTGCTAGAGAAAATGAGGGTAAAGGTGCTGGACAGGCCAAGCAGGTCTCCAACCAAACCAATAATTTAGCATCCTGTGTGGCAATACCTCAAACAAAAGGTGGAGGAGCACAAGGTCACCTAACATCCACTACCTCATGTGATGTTGTCATGGAGAAGCGGAAGAGAATTCCAGTGGCAACCTGTACAGCTCTTGTGAACTCCATGCCCAAGAAAGTTAAGGAAGTGCTGGAAAATAATGGGGGCCACACAAAATAGTGATACTTTGGGCACATTTGTTCATTTTCACTTAAGGGTGCACTCACTATTGCTGTCAGTGGTTTAGACAATGATGGCTGCGTGTTGAGCGATTTTCAGGGCATACCAAATTAAAACTGTTATACGAGCTGTATACTGAATACTTCACATTGTATCAAAGTGTCATATCTTCAGTGTTTTCCCATGGAAAGATGGAATACCATATTTACAAAAATGTGAGGGGTGTACTGATGTTTGTGAGTTACTGTTTATACACATAGCAAACAAATGTGTGCTTTGTGTTCTGACAACTGTTTCTGACACTGTGGCGCTACCACTCTCCCAGCCGAAGGCTAATGGGTTGGGAGAGAATGGTGCCCCCAGGGCCCCATCCACGATCAATGTAAGAGGTTACGACTACTGTTACACTCACAGGTCAGGCAGACGCCACATCAAACTTGCTGTATAGGAATGTACAGCATGATTTAGGAGGAACCATCTCATCCAATACAAATTTACAAAAGTGTGAGGGGTGTACTCACTTTTGTGAAATACTGTACATGTTGTGGGGGGGGTCAGTTCCTTCACATGGACACCACAGACACCACAGACACTGGATATTTCAACTTAAATTGGTTTTTAAACAAACAGAACAGAAACAGCTTGACTTCAGCAGGGTGCAAAACAAAACTTAAAACGTAACCTTGCTTCAGGCATCAAAACATTGGGGGGGTTAACAGAAACAGGTGCAGCTCACCATACAGTCACTCAAGCACATAAGGTGGGCATGTCCAGCTTCTCTGACAGAGGGTTCACGCAATAGAACCTTCCTCTACAACTCCCCGGCATAGGAGTGGTACAACCCACCTAACCAACACCTCTGACATCCTCCTGGCTTATAGGCCAAGGAAAACCTGGATGAAATGTGGGAGCAGTCTCCCACCCAGCTCTAATACTCTCCAGTAAAAGCCAGCCTGGACTTCCACTGCTCTAAACAGTGATGCTACACTAAACAAGACTTCTGCAACCTAAGGTTGCTAACCTATTTACTCGGCTTACTTCACCGTAGACCTAAGGTACGGTGACACATATTGGCCCTCAATGACGAGGGCTTGTGCCTCGTCACAAAGTATACATTATATTTACATGACACATACAAGGAAATAGTTTCAAGGGATACAGTCATTGTTTCTCTATGCCAAATTGATATGTAACAGCTCGGAACACATACAGGATCTATACAAAAGAGCAAACTATACACATGGGGAGGGGTGCAAAGTGGGTAAAGAAGAGGTGTACAACAATTTAAAAAAAATAACAGTTCCAATTAAAAAAGACAGTGCTATTTAAAAGGGCTGCTTGCATTCCTCAAGGAATGATAATGCTTGAGCATTTTTTCTTGGAAGTCTACATTTTTCTATTCCTCTGATATTCCACCTATAAATGTATAAATTTATGAATAAATTAACAGCTGGTTATTACCAGTTGAGGATGACATCCAATCAGAATTGGATAATACTGTCAAACACTGAATTTTGTAATTAAATGTAACTACTTGTTAGTTGCCCTTCAGGAGTCAAGTATTTGCTCCTTTGGACCAATTGCATTTGTGCTTCAATCCGTAAAATGTTTTCATTTTTTAAGTTTGAAATTATACTGATTCTCACTGGCACAAAGGGTAAGATATAGAAAAGGAAAACATCTGTAAAGGAAACCATTTCCAAGACAGTGAAATGAATCGTAAACAAAATTAGAACTGAACTTTAGTTGTCCTTCCTTATTGCTTGAATAACCACATTCTATCTTTTGCCACAATAAATCTAACAAGCTATCGACGTATACCTAATTCCATCTTCTAAACTAATTGGCAATAACAGAGAGTCACAACTGTTCTAAGTCTCTAGATTTTTTCATTGAACTGCAGAATCCATACATCAAATATATAACCCTGAACTTGCTGAAAATGTCAGTTCAATTATGTGTTCAGTACATTGTCCATTCATTTATGAAGTAGATTAATAGTGATATTACTATATTTACAGACAGATTTAATTCCAAAGAATGTTTTAAAACACAACTATGTGTTGGCCAGTTGCCATGGGCTTGCAGTAAATCAATAGACAGAGGAACTTCACAGCAGAAATTACAAACCAAAAACAAGAGAATAAAATTATAGATAAAAATCTTATCTGATCACCTCCCCCCATGACAAGCTTGTTAGGTGCTAATCGGTTACCATGGCAGCTGGAAGCCTAATGAAGGCTTCCATAGCTACCATGTTAATGTTTCTATTACTTCCCAGTAAGATGTAATAGAACCGCCATCTTAATACATCTTTCAGAATTATTAATATAATGCAGAAGGTTTTGCAAGAGATTGACTGGTCAAATATCCTATGGGGACTAAATTTAAAAAAAAAAAAAAAAGCTTGAACCCCTTAAGGACCCGGCGTTTTTTGTTTTTTTTTTTGTTGTTGTTGACACGTTCGTTTTTCCTTCCTCGCCTTTCCAGAGCCATAACCTTTTTATTTTTCCACCTACATAGACACATGAGGGCTTTTATTTTGCAGGACAAGATGTACTTTCTAATGGTTGTATTCACTATACTATAAAATATACTGGGAAACTGCAAAAAAATTCCAAGTGGGACAAATTGTGAAAAAAAACTTATTTTCGCCATGTTTGCGGGGGTTTTGCTTTTACGGCGTTCAATCTTCGGTCAATACAATGTGTTATCTGTGTTCTACAGGTTAATACGCATCCGGCAATACCAAACATGTAGGGTTTCCGTTAGGTTTTGGTACCGTAAAAAAATTCCAAACTTTTTCTATTTTTGAAATTTGCGCCACTGCGCCAGTTTGTGCGACCAATAACTTTTTTGTACTAACACCTATGGACATCAGTGAGGGGGCATTTTTTGTGGGCTGAAGTGTACTTTTTATTGCTAGCAGTTTGGAATGCATGCGACTTTATTGATCACTTTTATTCCATTTTTTAAGTGACGTAAAATGACCAAAAAACGCAATTTTAGCGTTTGGAATTTTTTTTCTTCTACGGTGTTCAGCGTACGGGAATCAGATTTTTTTGGATGTGGCGATACCCAATATGTGTAACTTTTTTATTATTTTATTGTTTTTATTTGTAAAATGGGGGGGTGATTTGAACTTTTAATACTTTTTTTTGTACTGTAAAACTTTATTTATTTATTTATTTTTTTACTTTAACATTGAGGCCACCTATGGTGCTTGATTACTAGGTGGCGCGATTGTCAATACAGTCTAATGCATTGCATAGGCAATGCATTAGACTGTACCAAGATGGCGGTTTCCCCACTTCCTGTCTGCAACGGAAGTGGGGCAAACCAGGACATGCAAGTGACAGGAGCCTTCCCAAGGCTCCCCGCTGCCATGTCCGAGGGTCGGATTACTGCACTTATGCTGTGGCGATGCCGATCACCCTCAAGATCGGTGCGGGGCACCGATCTTAATTTATTCAGACGCTGCGGCCATCTTTGCCATGGCATATGAAGGGTTAAACAGCGCGGGCGACGCTGCCTGTTCGCGCTGTAACACCCGCCGGCTGTGCGGGGGAGTCCCGGAGCGATCCCCCTGCAAAGCCCCTTATGGACCCTGGGACGTACTCAGAAGTCCAGGGTCCTTAAGGGGTTAAAAGCATAAGACATAATAAACAATATCAGAAGTTAAAATCTTCCCCCTTTTGCCATTTTACAAATAAAAAAATAAAAAATAAAACGTTACACACAATTGGTATTGCTGTGTCTATAGAAGTCTGATCTATTAAAATATAACATTTATCCCATTGGCTGATCACCGTAGAAGAAAAGAATTCCAAACACCAAAACTGTGTTGTTTTTTTTTTTATCATTTCACATCCCCTAAAAATTGTAATAAAAGCGATAAAAAATTCACATGTATCCCAAAGTGGCACCAATAAAAACTATGCTACAGGACTCAAAAATTAACCTTCACTCAAGTTCATAGGTGGAAAACCATAGATAACACATTGTTTATACCATGAGTGAATGACATAAAAACAAATTCCCCGCAAACTTGGAACAAGTGGTTTTTTTGCACATTTCATGCCACTTGATTTTTTTTTTTTTGGTTTCCAAGTACATTATATGGTGTGATCAATGACACCAAAATGTACATCTTGTCCCGCAAAAAAGTCCTCATATGTCTATATAGAGGGAAAAAATATATTTTTGCAAAATGCATAATGCCAAACCTGCATAATGCAAAACATGTATAATGCAAAATGGCTTCCTAACTATGTTCAACAGTTTTGACAAAGAGGCGCTTATGAGGAATGCATTACTTCAGTGATGCTATTGAAGTACTTTTCCCATCCATCCTTTTGTTAGGATATGCCACCATCTATTGATAGGTGAGTTTAATTGCTTCTTGTCCCTTGCTATGCAGGAAACTGTAACACAGCCCCTACAGTTGACCTGGCTCCGCATGATCATTGTGTTGACAGTGCCATTGCATATCCCAGTAATAAGCCATATCATTATTATATAGATATATAACTTTAATAAAACTTTATCACACAGCATTTAATGCGGTATGTATATATATATATATATATATATATATATATATATATATAATTAATATATATATATATATATATAGATATTATATATATATATAATATATATATAATATATATATATATAGGAAAATATAAGCATTTGGTGCACTGGTGATTTTCCCACCTACAAAAAATGGGTGGTCTGTAATTTTTATCGTAGGCACACTTCAACTGTGAGAGACCATATCTAGAATCCTGCTGGACTTTAATCCATGATGGCATAATGTGTTAATAACAGTAATCTTTGAGACTGTGGTCCCAGCTCTATTCAGGTAATTGACCAGGTCCTCCCATGTAGTTATGAGTTGGTTCCTGACCTTTAATAGAATCCTCCCTACCCACAAGGCGAGATCTTACATGGAACCCCAGACTGAGGAAAATTGACAGTCATCTTGTGTTTCTTTCATTTTCTAATAATTGTGCCAACAGTTGTTGCCTTCTCCTCAAGCTGCTTGCCAATCCTAGCCTTGTGCAGGTCTACAATTTGTTCCTGGTGTCCTTAGACAGCTCTTTGGTTTTGACCCTGGTTGAGAGGTTGGAATCTGATTGATTGAGTCTTTGGACAAGTATCTTTTATACAGGTAACAATTTCAAACAGGTGCAATTAATTCAGGTAATGAGTGCCAGAATTCTTGCTGGTTGGTAGGTAATCAAGTACTTATTTCATGTAATTAAATGCAAATTATTTAAAAATCATACAATGTAATTTTCTGCATTTTTTTTTAGATTCTGTCTTTCACAGTTAATGTGTACCTACGATAAAAATTACGGAGCTCTCCATTCTTTGTAGGTGGGAAAACTTGCAAAAATTGCCAGAGTATCAAATACTTATTTTCCCCACTGTAAGAATTTTTTTTTTTTAGGGTCTATATACACTACTGTTTAAAAGTTTGGGGTCACTTAGAAATGTCCTTATTTTTTAAAGAAAAGCACAGTTTTTTTCAATGATGCTAATTTTAAATGAATCCGAAATCCACTCTACACATTGTTAATGTGGTAAATTACTATTCTAGCTGCAAATGTCCGGTTGTTAATGCAATCTACATAGGTGTATAGAGGCCCATTTCCAACAATCATCACTCCAGAGTTCTAATGCTACATTATGCTTGCTTACTGTGTAAGAAAGCTATTGGATATTTTGAACACCCTTGAAAACCCTTGTGCAAGTACGTTAGCACAGCTGAAAACAGTTTTGCTGATTAGAGAAGCTATAAAACTGACCTTCCTTTGATCTGGTTTAGAATCTGGGGCATTACATTTTGTTTGATTAAACTCGCAAAATGGCCAAAAAAAAGAGACCTTTCATGTGAAACTCGACAGCCTATTCTTGTGCTGAGTGATGAAGACTATTCCATGCGAGAAATTGAATAGAAACTGAAGATTTCCTACAATGGTGTGTACTACTCCCTTCAGAGGAGAGCACAAACAGGCTCTAACCAGAGTAGAAAGAAAGTGGGAGGCCCGCTCCCACAACGAGCACAAGCAAGTACATTAGAGTCTCTTGTTATAAAAATCAACACCTCACAGGTCTTCAACTGGCAGCGTCATTAAATAGTACCCACAAAACAACAGTGTCAATATCTCCAGTGAACAGGCGACTCCAGGATGCTGGCCGTCAGGGCAGAGTGGCAAAGAAAAAGCCATATCAGAGACTGGCTAATAAAAGGAAAAGATAAATATGGGCTAAAGAACACAGACATTGGACAGAGGAAGATTGGAAAAAAGTGTTAAGAGTAGACAAATCGAAGTTTGAGGTGTTTGGATCACACAGAAGAACATTTGTGAGACACAGAACAACTGAAAAGATGCTGGAGAAGTGCCTGACGCCATCCGTCAAGCATGGTGGAGGTAATGTGATGGTCTGGGGTTGCTTTGGTGCTGGTAAAGTGGGAGATTTGTACAAGGTAAAGGGATTTTGAATAAGGAAGGCTATCACTCAATTTTGCAATGCCATGCCATACCCTGTGGGGAGCACTTGATTGGAGTCAACTTCATCCTGCAACAGAACAATGACCCAAAGAAAACCTCCAAATTATGCAAGAACTATTTAGGGAAGAAGCAGGCAGCTGGTATTCTATCTGTAATGGAGTGGCCAGCGCAGTCACCAGATCCCCAACCCCCTTGAGCTGTTGTGGGAGCAGCTTGACCGTATGGTACGCAAAAAGTGCCCATCAAGCCAATCCAACTTGTGGGAGGGGCTTCTGGAAGCATGGGGTGAAATTTCTCCAGATTCCCTCAGCAAATTAACAGTTAGAATGCCAAAGGTCTGCAATGCTGTAATTGCTGCATATGGGAGCATTCTTTGACGAAAGCAAAGTTTGAAGTAGAAAATTATTATTTCAAATAAAAATCATTATTTCTAACCTTGTCAATGTCTGGACTATATTTCTATTAATTTTGCAACTCATTTGATAAATAAAAGTATGAGTTTTCAGAGAAAACACAAAACTGTCTGGGTGACCCCAAACTTTTGTATGTTAGTGTACCTATCTACCTACTGGGGGCAATATATCTACCTATCAATTGGGAACCTATATACTGACCTACTGGGGGCTTATATACCTATCTACATAATTGGGGCCCTACATACCTACCTACTGGACTATTGATAAATAAAAAATCCGCAGAAATGAATTAAAACACATAAATACCTCTTTTAATAAAATAAATTTTAAGGAATATATGATAAGCATGCAGGTCGAAGAATGTTGAGTTAGAGAGACAGCCATGGTGTGTCTTGTATGCATTTAGATTCAGTGCTAGGATGTATGTCCACTTACTAAACAAATGCAGATTAGAAATGGGCGAATTTCTCAAAAATTCGATTCGCCAGGTTTGCCGAATTTTCTGCAAAAATTAGTTTTGACAGGAATTTATTTGTGGCGAAAAACAGCTATTTCCTGGCTGCAAAGAGCCTAGGGTATTGTAGAACATTGTGCCATGCTCAAATATGCATAGGAAGCATGGTTTGGTCTTCATACAATGCTGTGGTTTAGTATGACACGCAGATGACAGCCGCCGGTACTAGAATCGCTTCACACTTCACTTCTCTGGGCAGTTACAGAGGCAAATAACTGAAGTGAGAACGCAGCTTAACAAGGTAATGTCAGCACCAGCTGGAAAGAATCGAGCTGAAGGCCAAGACCCTGCTATAATAATAATAATAATAATAATCTTTTTTTATATAGCGCCAACATATTCCGCAACGCTTTACAATATAGAGGGTATAAGCACAGATAAACCAGACATTACATTATATAAAAGCAACTTACAAATCAGACATGAGGGTCCTGCTCGTAAGAGCTTACAATCTATTAGGGTGTATGGGTGAAACAAATGGTGACAAGTGCTTGGTTTACAATGGTCCAGCCATGTTACATAAATATGGGGTAGTATACATAAAAAAGTTGATGAACCTGCCATCCCAACCATACATCCATGTACAGATAAGTGCCTGTGGGTGCCAAAGTGCAGGAAGTGACAAATATGTGACAGAATTTTGGGGGTTAACAATTAGGGATTTTGGTAGGCTTGTCTAAGAATATAAGTTTTCAGAGCGCACTTAAAACTGTGAGGGTTTTGAGTGTGTCTGAGCACATGGGGTAACAAAGAACGCAAAAGTAGGTTCCTGTAGCAGGCACAAGTTGCAGCACAGTAAGGGGACGTCACAGCAGGGGTCACCCCACGAGGCCGCAGCTTCTAGTGTTATCGAGCGGCCATGTGTTGACCACCAAGCCAGCGGTTCTTGAAGGGTTGACTAGGTGATCCACTTTCTCATAGATGACATCTGACAACCCCGGTGCATCCGTAAGACACAACCTTTAGTTGGCATTGCCCGGGAGCAGGTCAGGGGCCCTTAACTGTCCTCAACCCACCTCTGTCACATTTGGTTCAAGAAAACTACTATGTGCTGTGGGCTCTGCGCCACTATACAGTGAAGACAAACTATTTGAGGACAGTGGGCAGCAAAGAGGTGGGTGAGACATCCGCTGCTTCTTGCAGAATCAGGAAAGTAGTGATGAGGAGAGTGGCATGGGGGGTTATGTTGCGAGCGGTCAGGCTCTGTACAGCGACACCGTTGAGGAGGACACCGGTGACAGGCAACACTAATCGATGTAGCCGATCGCACTTGGGAGCAGGGTGAAGCAAACAAGGCTGGGACAAGGTATTCTGGTTCTCTAGTTAAACAAGGCATAAAGTGCCTCCCAAATGGAAAATTCAGCCCACTTCATACCTCCTTGCGCCCCCTTTTCTGCCTGGGATGAAGCGGCGCCCTAGGCGGTCGCCAACCTTCGACTACCCATCGTCCCGGCCCTGGAAGCAAAGGCTTCATCATCATCATCATCATCATCATCATCATCATCATCTTCATCATCGGGAGAAGAGAGAGGCAGCTTGTGCGTCAGGCAGTGGCGCAGCCGGCAAGTCAGTATTGTGGCTGGGAGTCAGCAGGGTGGCAGCAGTGAGAGTTTGGGAGCCAAACAGCCACGATTTAGACCACCCACTTTGCAGGTCCCAGAAAGTAGCGGTGCAGGAGCTCACCGAGGCAGTCAGTGTGGAGCATTGGTGGTAAAATCACCCACTCGGCGGTGTGCCACTTTTCTACCAAGACACCGAAGGAGGCGAACATGACTATGGGTAGAAACTGTGGGCAGAAAGAAAAGTGTGACCAGGGACCTAACATTGGCACCACAGCCCTGCATCAACATATGCAGCGTCACCATACAGTGGCCTTGGAGAAACGTGTCTCAGATGTGGTGGTCCATTCTGCCGCAGCAGAAGCACCCAGTGACACACCTCCCATTTCAGGCAGGCAAGGCTCCACCACCTCTGCCGAAGACAACTCCCTGTCTTTCACATCATCTACCGGTCCAGATGCTCCTGCTCCTCGACACTCATGGTGCCAGTAGTCGTTCACCGAGATGATTTCCAAGAGACAGAAATATGTGTCTAGCAATCCCTAAGTGCAGAAGCTGATCATGCTCCAGTCCAAGTTGGTGGTACTGCTGTCTCTCCCTTTTCAAGTGGTGGACTATGCACTATTTTTAGAACTTGACAGGAAACTTTGTATGCACTTTAGCCATTTCTACACCGCCAAGTACACCCTCCTAGAGCTAAACAGAACAGAGAAACTTGAACAGAGAAAAATAGAGAGAAATCTATGAACAGAGCAAAACATGGAGAAATCGTTGAACAGCGCAAAACAAGTAGAAATCGATGAACAGGGCAAAACAGGGAGTAATCGATGAACAGGGCAGAACAGGGAAAAATCGATGAACAGGGCAAAACAGGGAGAAATCGATGAAAAGAGAAATGCCATTAATGATTTCTTGATTGTCCAAGCGGACAGGGATACTCCACTGTGTAATTTTGACGTCAGCCAGTGGCATCTCATGCATGACACATGCCGTTTGCTCAGGCTCTTTCAGGAGACCACATAATTTGTCAATCGCCAGGACTACGGGATGAACAACGTCATTTCACTGCTTCTTGTCCTGGAACATGTGCTACCAAATCTGTCTATTCAGGGGACTGGAGACGTGGCGACTACATCTCACGTCAGTGAGAGGGATTGGTAGAGGGGAGAGACAGAAGAGTAACAAGGAGAGAGGTGAATCCGGTGGGCAGCAAAGTTAAGGATGGATTGAAGGGGAGCGAGGGTGCTAGTTGGGAGGCCACTAGAGAAGGATGTTGCAATAGTCTAGGCATGAGATGACGAGGGCACGGACAAGCATTTTTACACTTTCTTATCATTAAAATTTGTATTCTTTTATAAAAAAATATTTTTTCAAAACACAAACAGTAAACAGTAGAAGTAAGGCACTCGCTGATACATAACAGTAGTTAACACCTAGGTGGCCATGTTACGGACCCTCTTAACTGGACATGTTACATAGAAGGCATATTAACCTATAATTCCGTACAGGTATTATCATGACCTCTATAAAACCAAAACAGACTTAAATAAAACACAACTGGAGCTAACTGTAAGTCTGATCATACTAAGATGAATAGGCACACGCATAAGTGAATATTCCAACAATTCGCAAATCATCTTTTTCCACTTTTAGATCTCATTCCTTTGATTATGTATCTGGAGTCTCCCCAGAGACCCTGCCATCTGATGTTTCAAGTACCACGTTGTCCCCGAGAATGGCTGCATAAAGGAGTGAATGTCTGCATCCATCATAAATGTTGTTCCCAAACCTCAAAGAATTTCCCCGTTTGTGCTTCTTTGTTAGAAATCATTGCTATTTTATCCAGCACCATATGTTCCCTAACTGTTTGAATCACCATCCTCATTGATGGGGTTTTTGCCTTCAGCCACTTCTGTAACAGACATCTTTTGGCTGCCATTAAGAATATATGTATGAGTTTAATCTTCTTATTTGGTTTCCTCTCACCCATCCCCTCTGGGAGACCATGGAATAGAAGTGCCTGAGGGGATATTGGGATATTCACAGACAGTTTATGTCTTAACATCTGGGCAAGCGCAAACCAAAATCTGTGTGTGTCTGGGCAAGACCAGATGCCGTGTTTTAGATTCGTGAGAGGTTTTGCACATTTTGGGCACGCCACAATCCAGGCCAGGAAGGATGGGTGAGGTAAAATATTAAAACCGTATAGGGGCCCTGTGAGCTAGCCTAAAGTAGATGTCCCTCCATGCCTCATTTACCAAGGCCTTTCGTACCTGATTCCACCCCTCTAGGATCCCGCTGGCTATATCCCTATCTGGGAAATCTCTTTCCCATTTTTTAAATAGGATGCCCGATGTTGGATCCTCAAAAGAACAACGGAGTCCTGAATACTGCTGGACAATTGGGGGTGCACCATAACCCCACAAATTACAATGAAAGTGTCCACCCAAATTAACCATCTCCCGAATTCCCAAAAAAGCTTATATTTGCCTTATTCCGGAATTGGTATGTGCAATCCATATTTTCCTTGAACTTCCCAAAAGAAAAAACTTCTTCCTTTGTTGAATTAACAGACAGAAAAAAATTAAAAAAAGGAATTTCCCCTTTGATCCAGTCTACCCTGTGGGAGAAATGATGCCAGTTATATTTTCTAATACATGCAATTTAAAACCCTTTCCATACCTTTGGCCTTTAACTTCCCTATTGAAATCGGGGGCTTTTTTTCCCCCAAATAAATTTTATGAATCAACTTGACTCGTTCACACATGGTGTTTTAATAGGAGGTATACTGCATTTACGGGGCCCCTGGAGAAATTTATTTTTTGATAAGAAGGCATTGTGCATCAGGGGTTCGTAAAGCATCCCCTATTCAATTCTCACAGATCTTTTTTTTTAAGGGGGGGAAATTAATTTCATAACCTTGGGTGTTTTACCTATAAAAATTCCAGATATTTTAAAGGTTTTTTTTGGCTACGCACCCGGTATTTTGAGCAATTTCTGTTTTATATGCAGGGGGGGTGTAAGACCCAAAAGTTCGATTGTTGATATTAATTTTAAAATCCGAGCTGTTCCAAAGGGGTCAGAACTTTTAAAACTAAAGGACACCCCTACCCGGGCCGGGGCACAGAAGAAAATATTCATCCGGCAAGTAATCTATTTTTAAAAAAATTTTTTTTCACATAATGCCTCAAAATTCTGTAGATTTTTGGGTTTAAAATGTTCACAAATGGTTTCAATGGAAATTTTAAAACCCCCTTCCGCCGGAGCCATTTTGGCCTTCCTGACGAGCCCGGGTTTTTTAAAATCTGACATGTGTCACTTATGTGAGAAAATTTTTTTGACACTTTTACCTATCCAAGTGATTCAAGATTTTTTTTTCTCATGACCATGTCTTTAAGTTAGTAAACCTTTTGGTCCAAAAAGTCCTTTTTTATTGTAAAAAATAAAAAAAATTTGAAAATTTGAAAAAATTTTTTTAAAAAGTATTTAAAAGTTTGTTGACCCCTTTAGATTTTTAAAGAAATTAAAGCAAAGTGGAGGTGAAATTTCAAAATTTCTTTTTTTGCAGTTTTAAAAATTTGTTCCATCTTACAAGAATATGGTAAATGGATCGGGGAAATGAAATTTAAATTTTGTTCCCCAGATTCTGCCGTTTTAGGATACCCCATAGGGGGCCCCTAGTGCGCATTTGGCTCAACCACAAGCCTCAAAAAGGGGAAACACTACTGGACTTGGGGTCCATTTTCTTTACCTTTTTATTTGGGGCCCCATTTCCGGTTTTTCGGCCCCCCTAAGGTTCCAAAATTTAATAAATCCCCCAAAAAGACCCCAATTGGGAAACTACCCCCCTTACGGAATATATCCCGAGGGCAGTAGTATATCCCCCACAGGTGTTTCAAAATTTTTTTTGGGTTTGGGCTCTAAAAAAAAAAAAAAATTTATATTTTTTCCAATAATCGCAATTTTAGCTGAAAAGTTTAATTTTTACAAGGATCTGAAAAAACCCCAAAAAATTGTGTTACCAATTTTTTCCCAATTCGGAAATACCCTACATTGGGTGTAAACTGTTTGTGTAGGCGCATGCAGGGGGCACAAGGGAACGACGCTTTTTGTTTTTGGGGAGACAGATTTGGTGGGGCCAGTTTGCATTTGCAAAGCCCCCAAAGTACTAAACAGGTGAAACCTTCCAGAAGTTGCCCCATTTGGATTCAAACCCTCAGGGATCTCTCAAAGGGGTGTTTTTGCATTTTGGGTGCACAGGTGTTCCGTAGTTTTTTTTTAGATTGGGCCATGAAAAGGGGGGGAAAAAAGCGTTTTCCCTCTTGTTTTTGGGCTCTTTTTTTCAGTATTCGCCATACGGATAAATGATGGGATAACTTTTACTATGGGGGGCGGGGACAATTACAACGATTAAATTTTTTTATAGTTTTTTTTTTTTTTAACTTTTACAAAAGAAGCGATTTTATAAATTTGTTTTTAAATTTTTCCAATTCGACAGCCTAGCTTTATAATTTTTTCATACGGATGATTTTTGGCTTTATTTTTACGAGATGAGTTGATGTTTTTATTAGTACCATTACAGGGTGCATGTGAGCTTTGATCACTTTTATTAAGGTTTGTGAGGCATTTTGACAAAAAAACCAATACTGGTAGTGTTTTTTATTTTTTTTTTTTACAGCGGTCACTGTGGGTATAAATGAATCTAGTTTTACTCAGCAGGTTAAACGTTTTCAGCGAACCAATTTGTATATTTTTTATGATTTACTGCTTTTTTTCACAATAAAAAACACTTTTTTTAAAAAAGGGAAAACAGTTTTTTTTCATCACCGCGTTGAGAAACATAACTTTTTTTTTTTCTGTTTATGGGGGCTGTGTAGGGAATTTTTTTTTTGCGGGGTGGTTGTTTTTTTAATGGTATCATTTTTTTGGGGGGACAAGACTTTTTGATCGCTTTTAAAACTTTTTTTGGAAGAAAGGTGAAGAAAATACTGCAATCCTAGCAGATTTTTTTTTTTTTATTTTTAATAGGTTCACCGTGCAGTATCCGTGACAAATTTTTTTCTCTGTGGGTTGAGATGATTACGGTTATACCCAATTTAATAGTTTTTTTTTTATTTGGGGCACAATTTGTTTTTAAAGTGTTTTTATTGTGTAAACAATATTATGCATCCTATTTCTAAAGCCATAACTTTTTAATTTTTCCGTATACAGAGCTGAGTAGGGAATTTTTTTTTTTCGGGATGAACTGCATTTTAAAATTTGGGACCACTATGGTTTATATGAGTTTTTTATGACTTTTTACTCCTTTTTTGTGCTTGGGATAAACAAAAAATCCAATTCGTGACTGTTTTTTTTTTTTTTTTTTTTTTTTACGGCGTTCACCCATACGGGTTTAAATTTAAAATGACAGATTTATGGGTGGGTTGTTACCACCGACATACAAAAAAAGGTACTTTTTATTTATTTTTATCTTTTTTTTGGGGGGGTTTTTGGGTTTGTAAAAGGGAAAAGGGGGTGTACGGTTTTTTTCTTATTTTTTTGGGTTTTTGTTTTATTTTTTACACTTTTTTTTTTTACTTTTATACACTTATTTCACTTTCTTCCAAAAGGGAAAATTTCATGAACACCGTCAGATCGTTCATCAATGGGAAAACACACACCCCCTTTTAGCTGTGTATGGGTTCCAGGGCAGCTTCAGTCCGCTGCCCACAATGCATTGTGGGCACGTGACATCACCAAACAACCCGGGAGCTGTCTTCACATCCGGCTGTCGGAGAGATCAACGGCGCTGAGCGCCGTTATGCGCCGGGATAAACGGGAGAAAGAGCTCACTCCGCGCCCGCGCTACGAGTCGGACCACATGTCGCAAATCAAAGGGTTAATCCCCCCGGGCCGGAGCCCCCGGCCGGGGGGGGAGCGGCATGATCCAGGAAAATAAGCACTGGTTCCATGCCCGATCTTGCGCGCTCCGGGAAAATAAAATTAAAAAACAGCTATTTCCGGGCTGCACAGAGCCTGCGGGAGTTGTAGAACTTTGTGCCATGCTTTTAAATATGCAGAGGGAGCTTTTTTTGGTCTTCATACAATTTTTGTTTTAGTAAGAGATGCACATACGCCGCCGCTCTTAGAATCGCTTTACTAAAAATTCCGGGCACTTAAGAGGGGAAAATGACCAAAAAACCAAGCGGGAATGTAGCCTGATAAATCATGCCAGAGAAAGGGGGAAAAAAAAAGCGAGAGCTCAGGTGGCAACATCAGTGACGAGTGTGGATGACAGCGGGACCACAGCAGCATGAGGTCAGAGAGGGCACAATGACATTATGGAGGGGGCAAAAAACAGGAGTAGGCCACAGAGTGGCCAATTAACAGTGTGGAGGTCACGGGAGCAGAGCAAAAAATAGACAGTGGCAAATACATTCTGGAGTGGAAAAAAAGGTAGGGACGAGTGGCACAATGACACAGTAGGAGGTCAGGGAGCAGCAGCATGAAAGGGCAGGCCCGTGGGGAAAAAAAAAATTTTGGAGGGGCAAAAACTTTGGGGTTAAGGGAACAGAGTTGGGGACAATGAAACAGTGTGGAGGTTTACGGCAGCAGCAGCAAGAGGTCAAAACAGTGGCACAATGACATTCCCGGGGGTGGCAAAAAAGTATAGGCCACAGAGTGGCACAATTACAAAGTTTTGGGGGTCACGGCACAGCAGCAGAGGTCAGGCAGTGGCACGATGACATTCTTTAAAGTGTCAAAAACAGAAGTAGGGCCCCAGAGTGGGACAATGACACAGTGTGGAGGTCACGGCAGCAGCCCGCATGAGGCAACATGGCACCAATGAACCAAAACGGGAGGTGGGCCCCCAAAACAGGGAGTAGGGCCAAAAAAGGGTAAAAAAGACAAGAAATTTGGGTGGTTAGGGGGGCCCGAGCAAAAACACGGGGCAGAGAAATGGCACAATTACAGTGGGGGGAAGTCCGGGGACCCCGGGAAAAAAACAGCCCCGGAAAAATGAGGTCATAAAAATTTGGGAAAAATGACAGAGTTTTGGAGGTGGGGGGACCCAAAACCAGTCCCTGGGAAAGAAAGGGTTGGGGGGCAGATGGAGAAACTGTCCGGGATGTGGCATTTAAGGGGGGTTGGGGGGCATCAGAATAGTGGGTGAGGCAGGGAAATTTGAAACCCCAAAATTTTAATTTTCACAGTTTTGGGGGGAGGCAACATTTTGGGTTTATGTTTGTCTGAGGCATTGGTGGGGTGGGATTTGGGGTTCGGGGGAAATCCTGGCCTATTTCCCCTCCTTTTTTTCATCTTTAAAAAAGGTCCATTCTTTCCCCATTTTTCCCGTGGACAAGCGTTCTCCTTTTGGGTCCAAAAACCCCCGGGGGTGCAAAGGAAAAAAACCCGCTCCCGAAGCCCAAAACTAACTGGGCCCCCGGCCCGAAACTTTTCTCCACTGGGGAAAAAACCCCCCAAAGTTCCCGGGCCCCACCTCCCCTTTTGGCTTTCCCCCCCAAATTTGAGGGGGAAAACCTTTTTAAAAGGGGGGCAAAAAGGGGCTTTTGCAATAGGTTAAAACCCACCACCTTTTGGTTCAGGGTTTTGCTCCAGGGGCCTCTGCTGCTGCTTGGGGAAATGGGCCCCCCTCACTAGGCGGTTGGGGAAGGAAACTGCCATCAGTGAAATCCAGAAATTAGGTTTGCCCCCGCTGGGTTGGGAGCCCAGTATTTCTCCTACCCCCCCCCCCTTCCCCCCAGCAGCCGCGGAAGTAGTAAGGAGCGCTTTTAAAAAAACCCCCCTTTTAGACCCGTCCCAAAAGGGGGAACCCATCCCCCACATAGGCAGCGGCCCCAAATGACCCACGAGGATTTTCCCCATAGTAATTTTAGTTTGTCCCCCCCTTCTTAAAGCCCCCGGGGAAAAAGGCTTTTTCCCTTTTTGGAACCCGGGAGGGGGAGGGTCCCAAATAGGTAAAAAAAGCCGAAATCATTCCCTTTTGCCGGGTGCTGACTTTCGGTTTCCCCTAGACAAGGGAAAACAGCATTTCTAGCCCCCCGGGGAAACGCCCCAAGGAACTTTCGAGGGCTCCTGGGCCCCATCTCCACTGAAATTTCCCCCCGGGGCTTGTGGGTTTATCGCCCCGTCTTCCTCAACTCCATCTTTCCCCCCTCCAGCTTCTCCGGGGTCCCTCCCCCTCTTGCACCTTGGGGGAAAAAAAATCCACTTATTTTTTCCCCGCCCCAAAACCCCGCTTCCCGGGCCTTCCAATGTCCCTCCTCCCCCCCTCCTCCATTTCATGCCCCCACAGGGCCCCCATGTTGGGGCCCCCAAACGTCCCCAGTCCCCCCTCCCCAAAAACAGAAATTTTTCTTGGGATCCCGGTTCCCCAAAGGGCCCTGAAAAGATTTTTAAAAAAGGAAAAAGTTAAAACCCCGAATCCTAGCGACTGAAAAATAACTTGGCCCCCCTCGAATTGGGCCCCCAAACCAAAACGGCCCGGTTCAGCATTTTAACTGCCCCCGGCTGACATCCAAAATTTTAAAAAGGCCCCGGGACTTTCTGTCCCCCCTTGGGTTCCCCCCAAAAAAACGTTAAAAGGCTTTCTCTGTTTTTATACAAGCGTCCAACATGTGCAGGGGTTGGGAATTTTCAACGGGTTTAAACCAAACGCAAATCCCGAGTTTTGTTTTGGGGGGGGGCCCTTCTGCCCCTTCAACTCGAGGAGGGGGTGTTTCCTGGCTTTTGGGGGGGGGGGAAAAAAAGGGGGGGGGAAAGGAAAGGGAAATGCATGCACAAATTTTTCCTTTGGGCCCTTTTAGAATCTTCTGAAGATCGGTGGGAAAGACTTTCAGAACCTTTTCACATCAATTGAAAACATGCGCCATGCAGCGCGATTGGCTATTTCCTTTCCCCGGGCGGGGCGGACACCATGTTTTTCTCCCCTTGTCCCTTTTCCCCTGGTTTCCGAATTTTCCCGTTGGCGCGGAGAAAGCCCCCACATTTGAATTTTTGCTGCATGACGTGGAGCCCGGGTTTTTCCCCCCTGTGTGACTTCGTTTCCCCAGAGGCAAACCAATTAAAACTGCTTGACACCGGGTGGTTTCCCTACACATGGGGTTGGGGGAGCAGACTTGTGGGGAACTGAATGATGGGGGTGTGGAAAGGGGGAGGGGCCGGACCTTGGCGCAGGGGCCGCAGTTTGACAAAGTGGAGGAAAAGCGGCCCCCCTGTCCAAGTTTGTTTGGGGTGCTGGGCAGGGAAAACCCTTCACCCCAAAGGGGCCCCTAAAGGACAATGTAATGGCCCTGGGCGTTTGTTAAAAGCCCAGAAAGTCCCCCTCTGGCCCCCCCCCCTGCACCTTGGGGAAAAAACCGAAAAGCTCAAGAACGGGCCCCCTTTCTGTTCTTTCATATTTATGAAGTGCAGTTTCTGCCCTTTTTTGAAAAAAAATTTTGGGTTTTGGGAACTCCCATCTCGAATCGGGACATGCCTTATTCTCTGAATGGGGGCAAGTCCACCATTTTGGAAAGGGAGGGACTTCAAATCCAACAACTGGACAGGAGCAGTCAGCTGCTGCACCTTAGGGATGGTTGGACCCCCATACTTTGTCTCTTTGCAATCGCCTTGCTGAAAACCCGTTGGCGCCATGAGTACGAGGGGCAGGGGCATCTGGGCCAGGATTGATGGCAAAGAGAAAAAAGCTCCCTTCTGCAGAGGTGGTGGGGCCTGACCTAGCAAATGGATGCGCCCCCTGGGCCCCCGCGCTCTCTGCGGCGGGCAGGATGGGCCACCCCATCTGAGCCCCTTTCTCCCAGGCCACCCCGGGGTGGGACGCTGCATGGTTTAACGCGTTTCCTGGTGCCAAAAGTTTGCTCCCGGCCACGCCTTTTACTTTTTGCCCCCCGATTCTACATATACCCAATTCGGCTCCTCCGGGTTTTAGCAAAGAACTGCCCCTCCGCCATACTGATTTTTTTCTGCCAACGCTCCGCATGAGTGACTACACCGCCGCTGCCCTCGCTGAGCCCCCCCGTGCCCGCTACTTTCTTACCCTTGAATGGGGTTTTTCAAAAACCCCCTCCGCTTGGCCCCCCGACCTACACTGCTGTACCCTGCGAAATCATGGCCACACAACCCCACTTGCTGGCTGCGCCACTGCCCCGGGGCACAAGCCCAAAACCCCCCTTCTCCTGACGATGAAAGCCCTTTCTTCAACCCGGCTCCCAATGCGGTTTACTACATCATCAAACTTTTTTGTGTTTCATCGCACGCTGTTCCATCATCGGGCTTGGGATGCAGAGGCTTTCCCTCAAAACATGACCCCCCATCCACCCCCACATCTATACTTCCGCCACTGAAAGAAGCGGGGGATATTGCCCCATTTCTTCGCTCCCAAGTACGCTTGTATTTTAGCAAAAACCACAAAAAAAACTTGTAATAACCTTCGGTTATGAATTATCACGGGAAAAAGTCTTTTTGGGGGTAAAAACACGGTTTTTTTTTAGTCACCACAACAGCAAACAACACTTTTTAATTAACCCCCGATGTAAATGGCAAAAGAATTTTAGCAAAAAAAATGAAGTGGTATTTGTATTGTAAAAACCTGTTTCTTTAATAATACAAAGGAACAGGGTTAATAACCCTTGGATATTCAATATGCTGTGAGCAGATAGCATTTAAAATTATATGCAGCAAACTGGACGCACACTGAACTTCAGATCCAATACCCCACAAAATCAAAAAGAACGTTAAGAGAAGCATCTCTGAACAACTGAGACACCCCACAAAAATCGCGTATAAAAATGAGTTTTTTTAGTAAGAAAATCATTAGCACCGTGGCAGCACCTTCCCTAATCAGTACAGTGAGAGCGTATACGGGGGCCCCTAGGGGCGGCAGGGCGTGGGGGTCCCCCCGGGGGCGCCGGGGCTCCCCACCCCAAAGGGGGGCCCCCGCGGCGCCCTCCGCCCGGAGGGCGCCCCTGATCTGCGCCCCCGTTTTTATAACAGCCCCCAAAAACCAGCAGCTCAGGGAGGAGGGGGAGGGATTTTTCCCGTCCTGACTCCCCCCCGTATTAGCGTCACAGGGGGCGCACAGCCTCACCCGCCCCCCTTTACGCCGTCCCCTCGGCGGGAAAACTCTTGGCGTGCAGCTAAGCAGCGTGATGACGTCACCGTTTTACACCCTTGCAGCTCCCACTGCTGACAGCTCCAAACCCTTGACGCGCGGACCCATTGATACTCTTTTGTTTTTTTTTATAATTACTTACGGGGGGCACACTGGCTACAAGGAGGCACACGGGCTACAAGGGGGGCATCCTGGCTACAAGGGGGCCACCATGCTACAATGGGGGCATCCTGGCTAAAAAGGGGGGCACCAGGCTACAATGGGGCATCATGGCTACAAGAGGGGCACCATGGCTACAAGGGGCATCCGGGCTACAAGGGGGCCCCCTGGCTACAATGGGGCAAAAATGGCACAAGGGGGGAAACACGGGCTACAAGGGGGGCACACGGCCCACAAGGGGGGCACACGGGCTAAAAAAAGGGGGCAACGGGCTACAAGGGGGGCACACTGCTAAAAGGGGGGGCACACTGGCTACAAAGAGACACTGGCTAAAGGGGGCTCCGGCTTCAATGGGGGCACCCTTTGGCTACAATGGGGGCATCCTGGCTACAAGGGGGGCACCAGGGCTACAATGGGGGCATCAAGGCTACAAGAGGGGCACCATGGCTACAATGGGGCTCCTGGCTACAAGGGGGGCACCATGGCTAAAAAGGGGCATCCCTACGGGGGGGGCACCCTGGCAAATGGGGGCATCCTGGCTAAAAAGGGGGCAAACGGCACAAGGGGGGCACAATGGCTACAATGGGGGCACCCTGGCGACAAGGGGGGCACACTGGTACAGGGGGGGCACACTGGCTACAAGGGGGGCACACGGCTAAAAGGGGGGGCACCCTGGCTAAAAAAGGGGGCACACTGGCAACAATGGGGGCACACGGCTAAAAAGGGAGCATCCGGGCACAAGGGGGCACCTGGCACAATGGGGGCACACTGGCTAAAAGGGGGGGCATCCAGGCTACAAGGGGGCACACTGGCTAAAAGGGGGGGCACACTGGCTACAATGGGGGTACACGGGCTAAAGGGGCACACTGGCTACAATGGGGGCACACGGCTACAAGGGGGGCTCCAGGCTAAAAGGGGGCACACTGGCTACAAGGGGGGCATCCAGGCTAAAAGGGGGGGGCACACGGGCAAAAAGGGGGGGCATCCGGTACAAGGGGCACCCGGGCCAAGGGGGCACACGGGGCTACTTTAGGGCACACTGGCTACAAGGGGGCATCCGGCTACAAGGGGGGCACACGGGGCTACGGGGGGGATCATGGCACAATGGGGGGCACACGGCTACAATGGGGGCATCACTGGCTACAATGGGGGCATCACGGGCTACAATGGGGGCACACTGGTTACAAGGGGGGAAACTGGCTACAAGGGGGGCACAATGGCTACAATGGGGGCACACTGGCTACAAGGGGGGGGCATCAGGGCTACAATGGGGAACCCTATACAAAGGGGGCATACTGGCTACAATGGGGGCACACGGGCTACGGGGGGCCATCATGGCTAAAGGGGGGACCGCTGGCTACAATGGGGCAATCACGGGGGCTACCAAATGGGGGCATCCTGGTTACAAGGGGGCAAACAGGCTAAAAGGGGGGCACAATGGCTACAAGGGGGGCACACTGGCTACAATGGGGGCAACCTGGCTACAATGGGGGCATCCTGGCTACAAGGGGGGGCATACTGCAAATGGGGGCACACTGGCACAATAGGGGCACACGGGCTACAATGGGGGCATCCAGGCACAAGGGGGGCACACTGCTACAATGGGGGATCCAGCACAAGGGGGCACACTGGCACAAGGGGGGCTCCAGGCTAAAAGGGGGGGCACACTGGCTACAAGGGGGACATGGCTACAGGGGGCACACTGGCTAAAAGGGGGGCACACTGGCTACAATGGGGGACCCTGCTACAAGGGGGGTACACGGCTACAAGGGGGCACACTGGCTAAAAGGGGGGCACACTGAAACAATGGGGGCACACTGGCTAAAAGGGGGGGCCACGGCTAAAAGGGCGGGCATCCAGCTACAAGGGGGCATCCGGCTACAAGGGGGGCATCCTGGCTAAAAGGGGGGACACGGCACAATGAGGGCACACTGCACAATGGGGGCACACGTGCTACAAGGGGGGGCACACGGCTACAATGGGGGTAACGGGCTAAAAGGGGGGCACACGGCTACAATGGGGGCACACGGCTAGAAAGGGGGCACACGGGCTAAAAGGGGGGACACCCGGGCTAAAAAGGGGGGGCACACGGGCACAAGGGGGCATCCTGGCTAAAAGGGGGGCAACGGGCCACAATGAGGGCACACAGGCTTAAAGGGGGCATCCGGGCTCAAGGGGGCACACGGGGTTTTACAGGGGCATCAACTGGCACAAGGGGTGCACATTCACAAGGGGGGCCACTGGCTACAGGGGGGCATCACACGCTAAAAGGGGGGAAAACGGGCTACAAGGGGGAAACACTGGCTACGGGGGGCATCACTGGCACTGGGGGGATCACGGGCTATGGGGGGCATCACTGGCTACAATGGGGGCACACGGCTACGGGGTGGATTTTTGCACAGGGGTGGCATCACGGCTACGGGGGATCACTGGCTAGAAGGGGTTATCACTGGCTAGGGGGCCTTCTACTGGGCTACAGGGCATCTACTGAAAAAGAGGGCATCTACGGGCTACGGGGGGCATCCCCTGCACAAGGGGGGGCACACTAGCTACAATGGGGCATCTCTGGCACAGGGGGGCATCTCACTGGCTAAAGGGGGGCATCACTGCTAAGGGGCATCCGGGCACAGGGGAAATCTACGATAACAGGGGGGCATCTACAATAACAGGGGCATCAACGGGCTACGGGGGGGCATAAAACGGCACAGGGGGGTATCACGGGCTACAGGGGCTACTACCTGGCTTTTGGGGGCTACTACGTGCTACAGGGGCTATTAATGGCTACCAATGAATCATAGAGGGGGATTTGTATAAGATAAATTGATTGAAAATGCTGATAAAGTGAGGATCTAAGATATTTTTTTGTAAATTTTACAGTAAAGAGTCGGGATATCTTCAGGCGTCTGGGACAGATGGAAAGAAGAAGAAGAGAAAGAGAAAAACTCCTTTAAGACGCTCCCCGTTATCACTAATATAAAAATTTACTGTAACCATTATAGTCCAGAGCCCGTGTTCAGCGGGTATCCACCACATGCTGGTAATATTGGTTGAAGTATAATGTTTGTATTTTAGTAATGGTCGTTTGTATATTTTAATCACTATGGGGGTGGGATATTGCTCATGGGGTTTTCTGTATTTTTTTCACATATGGGGGGGATATGTGGGCAGGTGGGTGGGATTATTCGGTCCCCCTGTGTGCTGGATATTGGTCTTAGTGGGCTTGGGGTTCTGGTTTTGTTAGCAGTGTTATTTGGAATGTATGACTATTATCTAGTAATGTTATATTACAGATTTTGTAAAGCTTTCTGTAATTTTAGATTTGGTTTTATGGGGATGCCTGTGTTCTTTTGGGGCCCTTAGTTAATGGGGGGGGTGGGGGAAATTTCCCTTTACCTCGCCCCCGAGGAAATTTAGCCCGGGAAAGCCCCGGGGATGAGCTCCCAGCATCCGCCCGGACTTATATAGTGCGTGATGTCACGAATCCCGCCGGGCCCCCGATTGGCTTCATCCCCTGCACATGCATTAGGCTATCCCTTTTTCCTCCCAGAGTTCTTTGCCCCAGTAACGTCATGTCTCGCAGCCATTTATCAATCAAAACACCTTTGTTCACCAAGTACCCAAACTTCGATTTCGTTCCGAACCGAAGTTTTCCTGAAATTCTAAACGAATTCCACTTCGTTAGAATAAATTTGCCCAATTCTAATTAGGATGCAGAAATTTGCTAGTAACTGCAGGTGTATTTAATTGGTGCAAAACCCACCTTTTCTTATCCGTATAATTTTTAAATAGCTGTTTTTCACTTTGGCGCAGCCCAGTTTTGTTCAAAAAGCCACCTTGTGCTTATATTAGGAAACAGAAATTTTCTAGTAACTGCTGTTGTATTTCATTGGTGCAAAACCCACCTTTTATTATCCGTATAACTTTTAAATAGCTGTTTTTCACTTTGGCGCAGCCCAGTTTTGTTCAAAGAGCCACCTTGTACTTATATTAGGATACAGAAATTTTCTAGTAACTGCAGGTGTATTTCATTGGTGCAAAACCCACCTTTTCTTATCCATATAACTTTTAAATAGCTGTTTTTCACTTTGGCGCAGCCCAGTTTTGTTCAAAGAGCCACCTTGTACTTATATTAGGATACAGACATTTTCTAGTAACTGCAGGTGAAATTCATTGGTGCAAAACTCCCTTTTTCTTATCCGTATAACTTTTAAATAGCTGTTTTTCACTTTGGCGTAGCACAGTTTTGTTCAAAGAGCCACCTTGTACTTATATTAGGTAACAGAAATTCTCTAGTAACTGCTGTTGTATTTCATTGGTGCAAAACCCACCTTTTATTATTCGTATAATTTATAAATAGCTGTATTTCACTTTGGTGCGGCCCAGTTTTGTTCAAAGAGCCACCTTGTACTTAAATTTGAATACAAAATTTTTTTATATAACTATTGTGTATTTCTTGGGGCAAAAAAACCCACCTTTTTTTACCCATATAACTTTTAAATGCTGTTTGCACTTTGGTTCGCCCCATTTTTTCAAATGCCCCTTTGGCTTAAATTTGGATACAAAAATTTTGTATTTTACTGTTGGGAAATTTCATTGGGCCAAAATCCCGTTTTTTTACCGTAAATTTTTTTAAACTGTTTTTTCAGGTGGTGCAGCCCCAGTTTTTTTCAAATAGCCAAGTTGTTCGACAATTTTGATAGAAAAATGTTCTAGTAACTGTTCTCATTTGTCGCTGCAAACAACGCAATTTCTCATCCGTACAACTTTTGTACAGTCTTATTGCGTTCGGTAAATCTCAGTTTGGCGCAGATTGCGCACTTGTATGATAGTTTGTTGAAAACTATTTATTTTTTGTCTTACTGGGGAGTTTAAATCCCGGGGCTGAAAAGGAAGAACACGTTGATTTTTTCTTACGGTTTTTTTTTCCACAACGAATTTCACAGGGTTTTTGTGAAACAATTCTGTTTTTTAATTTCCCATTTTCTGTAGGAAAAATTTGAGGGATTTTAAAAATAGCTTTTATTGCCATTTTCAATAAAGACTGTCAAAAACTCTATACCTTCTTTAAATTTTTTTTCTTTCTGAACTGGAGCGGAATGAGGTGGGAAAGTGAGCAAAAAAGGGGGGTAGGGTAGAGATGGGGGGAAATTTATTAAGAAGTGGAATTCATTTAGAATTTCAGGAAAACTTTGGTTCTGAACGAAAATCGAAGTTTGGGACTTCAGGGGAATGAAGTGTGTTTTGATTGATAAAAAGGGTGCGAGCACATGGCCCACATGGGGGAAAGCACTTGGGGGGAAGAAGGGGATAGCCTGCAGGGCATGTCAAGATAAGCCCAATCGAGACCGCGGGGTTTTGTGACTCACCGCACTATTAAGTCCGGGGGGCACGCTGGGGGCCCCATACCCCTCTCACCCTACTGATAGGGAAAGGGGCTGCCGCGGCTGAAAAATACTGAAGAATGATTTTTATACAGCGATTTTTTTTTGGGTGTCTCACTTTTTTCAGAGACTGTTCTTTAAATTTTATTTCTGATTTTTTTTGGGTTTGGGTCTGAAATCCAGTGTGCGTCCATGCAGCGCATATACATTTAAATCCTATCTGCTCACCGCAATTAAAAATCCAAGGGGGGCTAAACCATTCCTATTGTATTTATTTAAAGAAAAAGCGTTTTTACAATACAAATACC
>JAODAL010036108.1:0-42112 GCA_025379985.1 Phyllomedusa bahiana
GGAAATTATGCTTTCCCTCCTTTCCCCCCTTGGCCCCTTAAAAAAAAAATTTTGTTACGTTTCTTTTAGAAAAGTTTGTGTTTTGCATCTTATTATTAAGCTCTATTTCCCTTGTCTCAAAGTCAGATTATGTTTTAAATTTTAAGGTTAGCTCTGACTGTACCTTCAGTTTTTCTTTTAATTTGCCAAAGTTTCTTTTCTCTTACTCTAGCAGAATCACTCTGATACCAGCAGAAAGATTAAGATCTGAGCTAGTTCTAGTGGAGTGGGAGAAGGAGGCCATAGAATCATCCCTGTGGTTTATGCAGATTCTGCTAGAGGAAGAGAAAAGAAACTTTGACAAGTTAAAAGAAAAAAATAGGTACAGTCAGAGCTAACCTTGATATTTAAAACAGAATCGGGAATTTGAGAAAAGGGAAAATAGAAAAAAATAATTTTCAAAGACTTCGAACTTTTAAAAGAGGTGCAATTTTTTATTTTTAAGAGACTAGTGGATTTCAAGGAGGAAAGGCATATTTCTTTATATCAAATAGAAATAATAATAGAAGACAAGACACTGAGACAGACGTTTCCTTTCGTTTTTTAAAATGTGTACCGTTTGTTAGAAAGTGTGTGTGTGGAAAATAGGCGTCCCTTTGAGGCAAAAGGGTGTATTTTTTGATGGTGAGTTTCGAGATTTTACTAGCCCCCCCTTCTTCAGACTGTGTTATCAAAAAAACTGAATTTCACGACATTTTTTACCAAAAACTTGGCCCTTAAAAGAAAATTTAAAATTTTTAAAAATAACAAAATGCAATTTGCAAGAAGTATTTAAAAAAGATAAAAAAAAAACAATCTGGAAACTGTGAGGCATGACCAGACATCAGTAATTTTCCCGCTGTTATTTTTAGCCCTAGGTGTGATTTGTGTTTCACACTTACAATTTTGTTGCATATTGGCAGGATATTTAGTCCATTTTGCAGAGTTTTAAATTTTTGTATTTTTTAAATTCCCACTCCCTTTCCCCTCCCGTTGTGTTTAAAAATGTCCCCTTTTAAAAACCCAAACTTCAAAACTCAAATACGCGGTCTCTCTGGAAAATGTGCAGCCACGGGAAAATCGTTTGTTTATTTAAGGTGATTTTGTGTGATTTTATCGCTGGGTGAGTCTTGCCTGTTTCCCCCACATAGAGGCCTGTGTGGGACATTGCAAAACCTTATCGATACCCCCATTGTGACCTGCAGAAAATTTCCCTAATTTTTGTGACCTGTAAGGGGTTTTGGGACAGGGAACGTCGTGGTGTGGGTGCCTGCTTTTCTTGCACTCTCTTAGGAGGGTGGGTCCATTTTCAGTGTGGGCCCCTTCAGGCACTCCCAGACTAATTTGCTGCGGTTTGGTGGTCCCGAAAGGAAAGGGAAGGGGGGGGGGAAAATTTTTTTAGTCGTTGTCTCTATGTAGCACTGGTTGGGTTTTCCTTGGGAATCTTTCGTGGTTTTCCGGGGGTTGTATGTGACAAAAGGGGACTTGTTTTCATTTGGGTCTCTTTGTTGTGGAAGTTGTCTCTGTTAATTGCTGCTGCTTTGCTGATTTGATTGTCAGTCACTTTTGGTTTGTATCCCAATTGAAGAAATTTTGTCCTCAGATCCAGGAGGTGCGTGTCCAGGTCTGACTTGTCGGAGCACAGACGCTTGGACCATCTAGCCTGGCTGTATATTCTGAGGTATTTCTGAGGTAGGCCGTTCTGTCTGTGGGTTTGTGGTATACTGATGTGAGTAGCCGTTGGTCTTTGTTGTGTATTGTGGTTTCCAGAAAGAGGATTTTGCTCTCTGAATAGGTAAGCTTAAGGTTGATGGTGGGGTGAGAGTTATTGAAGTCATTGTGGAATTTATGTAGGGCCTCCCGCAGTCCAGATGACAACGATATCATCGATATAACAGAGGTGTATCATGGGTTCGGTGGTGCATGTGGATAGATATGCTCCTTCCAGTTCTGCCATAAAGAGGTTTGCATACTGGGGCGCACATCTGGACCCCATTGAAGTTCCCATTCGCTGTAGATATAGGTCCTCTCCAAAGGTAAAATAGTTGTGGCTGAGTATGAACTGTATGAGCTGTGTGACTGGTTTTGTTGGGAGGTTTTGTTTCTCCAGGTGCGCCCGACATGCTGCAACTCCATCCTTGTGGGGAATGTTTGTATACAAGGATTCTACATCCATGGTGGCCAAAATGGTGCCCTCAGGTAGTGGACCGAGGGCATTGAGTTTGTTAAGAAGGTCCGTGGTGTCCTGGTTGTAGCTGGGAGTATCTCTGACCAGGGGTTTTAGGAGATTTCCCACCCAACCTGAGATGTTTTCTGTCAGTGTCCCAATGCCAGAAATAATAGGCCTCCCACGGTTGCCATCTTTGTTGATTTTGGGGAGCATGTAGAAGCAGCCTGGCCTGGGTTCCTCTGGAATAAGCACCTCTATCTGCTTTTGGACCTGAGTTGGAAACTTCTTGATCATATCCTTTGGCTGTTTCATAAAGGCCTCTCTGGGGTTACTGTCAAGTTTGGAGTAATGGGCTGGGTTGAACTCTCTCCTTCTGCACCTCAGCACTCACTGACCATATCAAACCCTGTAAAGGAGAGGACGGATCTTGATAAAAGTGGAGCTAACTGGCTCTATAAGTAGCGCAAAAATGCTGAGTTAGTGCATGGGACATTTCTAATGTCACCATCACTGGAAGTTCCCATCAGAGGGAGTCAAACTAGTTCCCCGCATAAATAATCACGGAAAGGCACACCAGCCTGAGGGATGTTTGATATCAGGTACTATGTATTTGTTTCATCACCTTATACTCATTATTTAAAACACTAGTATGTTATGCTTTGGTGTGAACACATTGTAACTCCATTGAGGAGTCCCTGAGAGTGGGATGAAACGCTGTGTCTGGGGAGGCTTTTCTTGTTGAGCAACAAGGTGCACATAGTTTTGTACATGTGCATTCTTGTTTGGATCTACCTGTGATTCTGATATTCTGTGTTTATTTGTTGTTTATACATCGTATTTATCTCCCCTACATTGATTATATATAGCATAGGGTTGAGAGATAGGGATTGTATAGTGGAGAGATATCTGCGGGGACGCCCTTTTTTGGGGCGGGTTCTCT
Source organism: Phyllomedusa bahiana (assembly GCA_025379985.1). NCBI lineage: Eukaryota > Metazoa > Chordata > Amphibia > Anura > Hylidae > Phyllomedusa > Phyllomedusa bahiana. The sequence continues at coordinate 3,129 of JAODAL010036108.1, forward strand.
GCTAAGGGACAGGAGGAGGTTCAGAATTGTAGGGAAAAAATAGGATTTCTCCATACGAGTTTTATTTGTCTAATGTCCCTAGATGTATATATATTGCATATTGGATTTTTTTAGGTTTTAAGCTTTGTTGAATTAAAAGTTATATTTTAGAGGAATTTTTTGTGCTGTGCTCTTTAGCACCTTTATCACTGGGCTTAATCTCAATGTCTCACTGGGAGGCCTGTTGTTCCTCCCATTTTAAATTAAGAGATGAAGGCTGCCGTCTATGTGATAGTTTTTGCAAGTCTTTTGTTATTAAATCCACAAAAGTATCTAGAAATTTATATTGTGAAATTGGTGGTGTATTCTTAGATTTAGGTTTCAGGTTTGTTAATGGTATATCTAATTCGATACCTCCACCTTCTCCTTCCTGTTTTAACTGCTCTAGTTCTTTCAGAGCTTTACTTTCACGATCTTTGAAAGTCTGCTCCTCACTCCTCTGTCCTTTATGGTAAGTGCTAGACGTCTGGCAGATTGTATTTATGAGCCTAACTTGGGCAAAATTTAGTCACTTTGAAGTTGTATTATATTAACAAACGGCATCTTGGTCTAAATGAACAACTAAAAAAAATAAAAATTACAAATATGTACACATTCACAATAAAAAAAAAAATGCATTTACTTAAACTAATGTTTCAGCTATGAACAACTGTATGTGAAGCACTAAGTACCAGTCTCACTTCATAGAATCATATTACAATATTCACAGCCTCGGCCAAAATTAAATCCTTGGATATAGTTTAAACCATGTTACAGGAATACGAACAGAAAACCGCTTAAACATGGAAATGCAAGAACATATATAGTTTGGAGGGAAGGATGCGAGATGGGATTGTTTCTCCTTTAGGGTATGTTCACACGACTTATTTTGTCGCGTATTTTGAGGTAGAATACATGTCAAAGTACACGCAAAACAATGTTCTAAACGCCTTTAATAGAATGTGCTGTACACTCCTGAAAAGAATCGACAGGCGTTTACATGAGATAATAAAATAAAGGAGGTAGAAACCTGCAACAGTTTTCTTGTTGAAATTCCGCACTTGCAAGTGCATAAATTCAACGACGCAACAAACACTGTCGACGCATCCAGCACATGCAGAAAATACTATACCGTGTGAGCGTACCATTACTGTCAACACGAAAGAAAATCAGCTCCAGGTACTAAATGCTGCTGTCACCTTTGTGTTTCCAGGGCAAACAATTTGTAGCCAAAGAGCATTGCACTTCTAGCGTTTAAGGACATATTAAGCGCAGAAAACATACTTTGGGGGATGGGATGTGGATTAGCCCTAATGCATTGGCCTAATCGGGGTATTAAAACGCAGTGATATTTGTGTGAAAGAAAAAAAGACCGACATAAAAAGTGCTGTGTGAATTTAGCCTAAAAGTAATTGCAGGTAAGGGAAATATTGCAAATGTGCAAATAACTGAAAAATTTGAAGCTGGTCTTTACTCTGTCTGGTCAGTACTCTGGCCCAACATTTGGTCTTTAACTTTAGCTAATCAGTTGGGAATTTCTATATTTGCAGTTAACAGTTTTTAAAGTAGTTGTACAACGAACGACCTCATACAATAAAATCAGATTTCTTAGAACCAGGTACAAAATCCTAAGCGTGCCAGTGAAGAAACCAATGCTTAAGTCCTGTCTTGAACAAATAATAAAAAGTTCTGGATGAAGAATTCATTTCTTCAGCTAAAATTTTTGTTGATGTTGAGGATGGATCCATTTTAGTAATCCGATATTGGCTTCTTGTTTAGCTTGAGGTCAATTACACAAGCAAGGAAGCGCAGGCATCACTCTGTGCTTGATCGGGAGATATTCAGACTGTGCCTATTTTTATTCTTGTGTTCCTTATGACTGCTATGATGCCCTCCGGAGTTGGTTGATGACGCGGCTTTCTGAAAATTAACACCAGACAGGGAACCATCTAGGCATCTGCATCATCTTTGCTGGGTTCATTTTCCTGATTCTGAAAGTCTGGGGAGTTGTTACTCTCTGTTCCACTGCCTGGTTCTCGTTTATCAATCATTTGATCCTGAACTCTAGCCAATACACTTACTGCTGCTGCCGAAGTGACTGAAGATTTACTTAATAGCCTTTCTGTTTCTTTGAATTTTCTATTCCTTCTATCATTTTTACTGTTTGAGTTCTTTTGGTTTGTTAAATAATGGTCCCAGCCTCTGATAATATTTCCATACATATGTGTATCTTCCAGGTAACTTCCTTCAAATGCATAGATCTGGCCTTCTAGATTTGCAAGTGTCTCTGCTAGCTCCTGTTTTCACTTCACTAGCTCAACCAGTTCTCGGCGCATATCTCTGATCTGAGGCGCTGTGGCCTTGTTATACATCGCCATGATGGAATGCGAGGCGACGTCTCTCTTTTTATGGCCTTACAAACTATGTAACCCTGATCCAAGCTAGAAGTAACCTTCTTATAGAAGCTGTTGAATTTAGTTTGAAAGGACCGATCCTTCATAAAGCCATGCTGAAACGGAGTAATACATTTATTTTCAGTGAGATACTCCAGTATAGCATCTCATAGAAAACCTTCAAACATTTTTCATCAGAGGTTAAACTTACCGGCCTATTTCTTTTGACCCCCTTTTGAATATTGGCACCACATTTGCTATGCCCCAGTCCTTTGGGACATAGCCGGTACTATACAATCCATAATTATTATGAATAGGGGCCTGTCTATCACATTACTTAATTCCCTTAGGACAAAGGGACATATACCATCAGGACCTGGTTATATTTCGAATTTATTTTCTTAAGGCAAAGATGCACTTTTTCCTGGGTTAGAGAGGAAATATTTAAGGCTGAAATTTCCTCATCCCTCTACCCATCAACAGGAAGGTTATTTTCCTAAGTAAATATGTTAAAGAAGAAAATGTTTTATAGATTTGCTTTCTCTTCATCAACCTCTGCAATACCTCCCTCATTTTTTTTAGCGTTCCAACATTTTCAGTTTTAATCTTGTTACTATTTATATATTTAAAAATATTTTGGGGTTAGTTTTACACTCTTTGGCTTTCTGTCTCCAGCTTTGATGTCTTTATTAAAGATGGGCGAATTTCTCAAAAATTCGAGCCGGTCACTTCGCCGAATTTTCCGACAAAATTCATTTTGTTCCGAATTACTTCGGCACGAATCGCGTTAAAAAGCAGCTATTTCCAGGCTGCACAGAGCCTGCAGGGTGCTGTAGAACGTTGTGCCATGCTTAAATATGCAGAGGGAGATTGGTTTGGTCTTCATACAATGTTGTGTTTTAGTATGACACGCAGATGACTGCCGCCGCTCTTAGAATCGCTTCACTATAAAATTCCCTGGGCACTTAAGAGGGCAAAACTGACCAAAAAACTCAAGCTGGAATGTAGCCTGATAAAGTCATGCCTGCGAAAGCTGGAAAAAAACAAGCTGCGAGCTCAGGTGGCAACATTAGTGACAGAGTGTGGAGGTGACAGCGGCAGCCACAGCAGCATGAGGTCAGGCAGTAGCACAATGACATTCTGGAGGAGGCAAAACACGAGTAAGCCACAGAATGGCACAATGACTGAGTGCGGAGGTCACGGCTGGGGGAGCAGTATGAGGTCAGCGTGGCCAAGACCATTTGGAGGGGGCAAAACGTATTGGGCCCACAGAGTGGCACAATGATACAGTGGGAGGTCCAAAAAGCACAGCATGAGTCGGGCGTGGCCAATGCTTTGGGGCGGCAAAACATTTTTAGGCCACAGAGTGGCCCCTGATACGTGTGGGGGTCAGACAGCAGCGATAGATCAGGGTGGCACAATGACTTTGGGGCGGAAAACGTATTGGGCCACAGACTGGAAAATCAACGTTGGGGGTCCGGGCCCGGAGCGATGAGATCGGCAGTGGGCCAATGACATTTGGAGGCGGCCAAAACGTATAGGCCACAGAGGGGCCCCCAATCACACAGTTGGAGGTCCGACCGCAGTATGAGCGGGCAGTGGCACAATGCCCTTCTGGAGGCGGCAAAACAGTATTAGGCCACAGAGGGGCAAAAATCAACAGTGTGGAGGTCACGGGGGCAGCGTATGAGGCAGGCAGGGCACAATGACATTTGGGAGGCGGAAAAACCGTATTTGGCCACTGAGTGGCAAATCGCAAGGGGGGGAGGTAAAGCCGCGCAGCATGAGATCGGCAGTGGCCAATGCATTTGGAGGTGGCAAAAACAGGGGGGGAAACCCACAGAGTGGCACAAGCTGGAAGGGGGTAGGGCGGTGCAGATGAGGTCAGGCAGTGGCAAAAATGAACGTGTGGAGGACTTGGGCGCCACAGCAGCAGCAGAGGTCAGGACGTGGCACAATGAACAGTGTGGATTCAGGCAACAGGCGCGGGCCATGAGGTCTTAGAGTGGCACAATGACAGAGTGTTAAGGGGGGGGCAAAAACCATCCTGGTAAAGATGGTGGTGGCGGGTGGAGAAACTGTCAGCGTGTGTGGCATCAGGTGGGTGGGGAAAAAGAATAGTGGTGAGGCAGGTAATTTGACCAAAATGACGCCTAAGGCATGGTGTGGGGAAATCCGGGGCCGATCCCGCCTGATTATCTTGAAAAAGGGGGTCAGTGTTCCCCAATTTCCCGTGGACAAGGGGGTTCTCCTTGGGGAAACGATCCCCCCGCCGCATGAACCAGCCTGATCCCATTTGGCCGGGCGGGGACGTTCTCCACTGAAAACTCGGAAAATTTTGCGGCCACACATCCCTTTTGGGTTTTGCCTAGTCCAGGGGGATTTTTCTAACTGAGGTGGCAGGGGTGCTGTCCAAGTAGGCCAAAAACTGTTGGTTCAGGGATGTCGGCCCTGCTGCTGCTGGGTTGCCTCCCATTTGGCGGGTGAAGGAAGTGCTCATCAGTGACCCCCAGACTTGGGTTATTAAATGATGGAGCGGGGTACTGCTCTCCCCCCACCTTCCCCAAGCAGCCGCGGCAGTGTCGTGAGCGTGGGGAAAACCCCCGGTAGCCCTGTCAGAGGAGGACGATGCCGCACATAGGCAGCAGCCAATGATTATGGAGGTTTTTCCTATATTTTTGGGTTTGTCTTCCCCTCAATTGCGGGGAAAAAGGTCCTTTTGGGACCGGTAGCGGGGTCCAAAAGGGTGGAGACCCAGAAGTATCCTCTGCCGGATGCTGACTATTCGGCTGTCACTACCCAGGCAAATAAGATGCTGCAGGCCATCGCACAAGTGAACCCGAGGGGCCCCCTGCCCCCATTTCCACTGTATACTGCCAGGTGCTTGGGGGTCAAATTGCCTCGTTTTCCCTCATCCCCATCCCCTCCCCAGCTGCCCCTGCTCCCCCCTTCTTTGTACCTGGGTAGAAAACCCACTCATTTCACCAGCTATGCTTCTGCTCAAGTCCCCCTCCTCCCCCTCCATTTAGCCCCCAAACGGATCATGTGGCCCGGATTTAGTCGCAAGTCCCAGTCCCCTGCCAGACGTTTTTTCAGCATCTTTTTCCGGGAATAAAGCGGGGAAATGTGTTTTTCATTCCCGTGTTGGCGCTGAAAAATAACGCCCCCCTCGAATGGCCCAACAACGGCGGTGCACGCATGAGCTCCCATGGGACTAAAAAGTTACACGGGGGAGTACTTCTGTCTGCCGGGTCATCAAAAAATCTTAGGGCCCCTTTCTTGTTCTACAGTCGGTCAAATGGCAGGCGGAATTCCAGCGGTGGAAAACATGAACCAAAAATGTGTTGGGGGGAGGCGTTTGCCGCTGCAATGTTGAGGGTGTTCTGGCTTTGTACAAAGGATAAAGTGATGCACAGTTTCTGGCCATTTTCAGAATTTTCTAAAAGTCGGTGGAAGATTCGGGGAACCTTTTCAAACCAGATTGAACAGTGCACCTGCAGGGCGCATGGCCCCATCCCTCCTGGTGCACGGGAAACCCCTTTTGGTTCCCCCATTGTCCGTCCCCTGGTTTCCCGATTTGCAGTTGGCGCGGAGAAAAGTCACACTGATTTCTTGCTGCATGCGCGGGCAGTTCCTCCCTGTGTGACTTCGTTCGCTGAGGAAACCCGGTGTGAATGCGTTGACACCGGTGCCCTACGATGTGGTATGTGGAGCGTATTTGTGGGGGCTGAGATGGTGGTGGTGGTGGAGGGGAGGAGGCGGACATTGGCGCGGGTGCGCAGTTTGCAACGTGGGGGGAAAAAGGGGGCTCTCCGCCAATTTGTTGGTGTGCCTGGGTGGAACCCAAATTCCCCCCCAGTGGGCCGTAAAGGAATGACTGGCCCTGACCGTATTTACAGCCCCAAGGTCCGCGTGCCGTGCACCTTGGAACAAACCGAAAAGCTAAAGGGGACTGACCCCCTTCTTTTACATATTTATGAAGTGTGGGTTTACCCTTTTTTGGGAAAAAGAAATTACGGTTGGGAAACTCCCCATCTCAGTCGGCACAAGCCTTAGTTCTCTGAAAGGTGCGAGTCCCCCATTTGGAAAGGGGGGCTGAGTCCCAAAAAACTTGGACAAGAGTCGGTCAGCTGTGCCACCTTGGTGGTTGGACGCTACTGTTGTTCTTTGCAATCGCCTCCCGAACGACTGGGGGCCCCAAATGAGTAGCGGGGCAGGGCATTGGAGGGATGATGTCAAAGAGAAACGCCCCCTTCTGCGAGGTGGTGGGCCTTGACTGGCTTGCAATGGAGATGCCACTGGGCACTGTGCTGCTGCTGTTGCTGCGGCGGCGGATGGCCCACCACATCGGGCCCACGTTTCTCCCAGGCCCCCGGAGGGTGACGCTGCATTGTTGACGGGGCCCGTGGTTGCCAACGTTAGCTCCTGGCCACGCTTCCCTTTCTCAACAGATTCAACTTTTACCCATATTGGTCCTGGTGTTTAGCAAAGAACCTGCCACCCGCGAGATCGGATTTTACCGCCAACGCTCCGACTGAGTGTCTGCCGCCGCTCCCTCGCGAGCCCTGGCTGCTACTTTCTTGGACCTGCGAGCGGGTTTTTTACCCGTGGCCGCTTGGTCCGACCTCACATGCTGCTATCCTGTGACTAGGCCACAAACCCATTTGTGGGCGGCTACTGCCTGACTGAAGCTAAACCCCTCTTCCCTGACGTGAAAAACCCCCCTTTTGCCTACCGGCCCCAAAAGAGCGGTGGACATTTAAATCTATTTGTTTTTCATGTCACTGCTGTTTTCAACGGTTTGGTTTCCCGGGGGCTGCCTCTCAAACATGACCCCCCTTTGCCCTCCCCAATTCTATACTTTGCCGCCTACCCAAAAAGCGGGGAATTGGCCCCATTTTTCGTGCCTGTAGCTGCTGGACTCCTCAAAGTTCATCCTCGTATATAGTGGCGCTGACCCCAGACCACTTAGTAGATCTCGGCTGAGGGAACGGTGGGGACAGGCGGGCTGTGGACAGGTGGGGGCCCCGCTGACCCGCTCCCGGGCCATGCCAACTAAGGTTGTGTCTGAGGTTCCCCACCGATCTTGGCTGGGGTTGTAAGATGTCTTTGGGGGAGGAAAGAGGGTGACCTAGTCCCCCCAATCAAGAACCCTTGCCTTGGGTGAACAAACCACGGCCGTGTTGACGCGGCAGTTGTGGCCTCCCGAGTGACCCCTGTTTGGGGACGTTCCCCTTGTGTGCTGCGACCTGGGCCTGTTCCAGGAATGTTTGTGCCACTGCACTCGCAGGGGCGAGCTGCACTCTCTGTCTGACATACTGTTTGTTCTAAAATGTTTCGACACGTTTTTTTGATGATATCTGTATATGATAAAAAATTACCCTGTTTTTGACTCCAAATGAAACCCCCTAACAAGCTGGGGAACCCTTGGATATAAATTGCCTCCACAAATGGCCAGGAAAAATTTACTTGTATGTGGTTTAAAAACACTGTGTGTTTTATAAATGTAAAAGCACAAACAGGCTTAATAAACCTTCCGGAATGAATTAGGTACCGGAAAAATGTATTATTTTGGCGTTGAAATAGACGGTTTATTTTTGGGCAGCACACCAGCAAAACAACGTTAATTTTAAACCCCCGGTGAAATTGCGCCAAAAAATTGGCCGCACAAAATAGTGTTTGGGCGGTTACAATTTGGGGTTTTTACGCCAACCCAAAAAGAGATACAGTTGTAATTAACCCTTTTCTTGTGAAAGGTTCAGGAAAAAATTTTATTTTTTTGGGTTTAAAAAAAGGTTTTTTTTGTTGCACCCAGCAAAACAACGCTTAATTAACCCTGGATGTAAATTGCGCCAAAAAATTGAGCCCCCAAAATATAGCTTTGTAGCGGGGTTAAATTTGGGGTTTTCTACGCCACACAACAAAAGTACAGTTGTAAATTTTAAACCTTTTTCTTGTGAATTAGGTACAGGAAAAAATTTTTATATTTTGGCGTTGAAAAAGACGGTTTCTTGGGGGCAGAAACCCGCAAAACAACGCTAATTAAACCCGAGTGTAAATTGAGCCGCACAAAATGGGACTTTGTGTGGTTACAATTGGTGTTTTCTACGCCACAACAAAGGGGGTACAGTTGTAAAATTTAACCTTTGCTTTTGAATTGGTACAGGAAAAAAATAATATTTTTGGGTTTTAAAAAGACAGTTTCTTTGGTAGGACACCAGCAAAAACAAAAGCTTAATTAAAACCCCCGGATGTAAATTGCGCCCAATAGAATTTGGGAGCCAAAAATGAAGTGGTATTTGTATGTAAAAACGCTGTTTCTTTAAATGAAAACAAAGGAACTGGTTGATCCCCAAATTGGTATTGAAATGTATATGCAGCTCAGTGGAGCACATGGATTTCAGATCCAATACCTCAAAAAAATTAGAAATAGATATTAAGGGAAAAGTGTTGAGACAAGCTGAGACACCCCCAGAAATGCTATATTAAAAAACAATTTTCAGTTTGAGTATCAGCCGCAGGGGAGCACCCTTCCCCGATGAGCAAGTGAGAAGGAGTGTAGCTCCCCCGGCGTGGCCGGACTTTATAGTGCGGGTGGTCAAGGATCCCCCCCGGTCTTGATTTGGGTTCCCCCGCAGTCATGAGGGTTTGCCCTTCTTTCCCCCCCAGAGTGCTTTTCCCCGTAGCGCCCGTGCCGCAGCCATTTTATCAACAAAAGCAATTCGTTACCCGAAGTACCCCCAAATTTTACTTCGTTCCCAACCCAAATTTTCCTGAAATTTAAACGAATTCCACTTCGTTAGATCGATTCGCCCATCTCAGTCTTTATATTTTTTATATTTTTAAATTTTTTCCTTAAAAACTTTTTAGTGTTCTTTTACTGTCCCCCTTTTTAAGGAGCTTAAACATTTTCTTTTTGTTATTTATTGCCTCTTTTACATCTTTGTTGATCCACATTTTTTTCCTGTTTCTAATCATTGTATTTCCATTTGGTATGTATCTCTCATAGTGGGCGCTTAAGATGTTTTTGAAAATCTCCCAATTTTTATCTGTTCTGCTATTTTTGAAGACTTTGTCCCTGTCAATGCGGTTAAAGGCCTGTTTAAGCAAATTGAAATTAGCCTTCCTGAAATTCAATGTTTTTGTGGCTTTTCAACAAAATAATAAAAGGATAATTGGACTTTTTTTATTGTGGTCACTGTTTCCTAGATGCCTCCCAATTTGAACCTTTGTTAGTCTGTCAATATTCAGTTCAAAAGGGCCTTCCCTCTAGTCGGCTACTTCACCAGTTGGGAAAAGTAACTGTCTTTAGGTATTGACAATAACCTGTTTACTGTATGGGAGCGACAGTTTGTTTGTCCAAAATTTTATTGGGTTTAAATTTAAATCGGCCCTAATAAAAATATTTTGATTAGTGCTCCATATATTTGTTTTAAGGTGTAATTTTTTCAGGGTTCTTTTTTTATTTGGTGGCATATTGCGACCCTATAGAATTTTATTTTTTGTTATTCCCGTGTGTTCTATCTACAATGACTCCACATGTTCATCTATCTATTTCCAACTTCCTGCAGTGTTGGCTTCAGACAGGATTTAATATAAAGACATACACCTCCGTCTTCTGATTTTTATGGTCTCTTCTAAATAATCTGTAACCGTAAGTTTTAATGCCCCGTCATAGCTTCTTAAGCCCTGTCTCAGTTTTTTGTATGTCCATTTTCTTCTGCGGTAAGTAATTCTACTTCATAAATGTTATTGATGAAAATGAAAAACAAAAAATCCTTTAAATTGCTGATGAACCCCATGGATTTTAGGGATAATTTTTAATTAGAGATTTTTTTGGTTTTCATTTTTTTTTTGCCCTGTCCTTATTAACTGTTACTACAACCCTCTCCCTCCACTTCTTCCCCTGATTTATTTCTTTTTCCCAGCTCTCTATCTTCACTATCTTGCACATTATATGTGTAGATCTTAACTATCTTTTCAAAATTTTTTGGGATTTGCCCTCTTCCCCAGTCCCTAGTTTAAATGCTAATCCAACTTCCTGGCCATTTTCTTCCCCATTACGGCTCCCCATTTAGGTGCAACCCATCCCTAACATAGAGTCTGTAACAATGAGAGATAAGCCCTAATCCCTCTTTCTTACACCAATTTTTGAGCCACTTATTTACCTCCCTAATCTATTGGTGCCTCTCTAACGTGGTACACGTATTATTTCTGAAAATATAATTTTGGGGGGTCCCTTTCCTTGAGTTTTGGCCTAAATCCCTGAAAAAAATTTTTAAGGACACTCCCTAAAATCTAACAATGTGCCCCTGACGGTGGAGTTGACCGCCCCCAATCTTTCAAAACCCAACTGCGATAGCGAACTCGGGCCCCAGGTAAACAACATTTTCTGTTCATGATCCAGGTCTTTGTGACAGATTGTCCTGTTGTTCCCCCTTTAAATGGGTCCCAATACTAACACCAGTCTGGGGTGCCTGCACTCCTTTCTGCCTTATGGGCAGAGAGGGGGAAGTGTTTTGCTGCAGCTGTTATTTCTTAACTGAATTTCCTCATCCCCCAATCTTGCAAATTTGTTGGGGTGTCCCGTCGGTTGCCTCCCTGACACTTTTCCCTTGACCCTTCATCTGTGTGTCACATAGCTAGCTGTGTTAATTCCTGCACTCCAGCTGCCATTTTTTCCCGTTCAACCCCGGAATATTGCCATTGGCAGAGACTCACTTCCAAATTGGCAAGGGGGTTTTTTTTTTGCAACTTGTTATTCAGTCCCGGATCTGGGTTTAGATAGCAGTGTGCACACATCTCGCCCAGCAGTATGTACCATCCAACGGCTGTTCGAGGATTGCATACATTGTGCACTGCACAGCATTGTCACACACTTGCTCTTTCAATTCAGTTTTAAACCTTTTTTTTCCCACTGTTCTTCAGTGCTGCTGTAAACGAACCCTGAGGACACAAATTTGTATGTCATTTGGGCTAATAGTATATCGGATTAGGCTAATGTAAGATGTTCCTATACATTTTTTACTCTAAACAGGGCAGGATAGTTTATTGACTTATCTGTTTTAAGGATTATTTACATAAATCTTCGTTTCTACCTCAGATTTGGAATGGGTCTTTTAATCTCTTTGTATATTTTAATTCAAATTACACAGGTTTTGATTTTGGAGTCCGTCAAAATGGAGAACGTGTAAATCATGTTAACCTTCCACCTTGGGCCGGAAAAGATCTCGTTTTTCATCCTGATTTCACAAAAGCCCTTGGGGGTCAGCTAGTTTCTCAAAAACCCTTTTTCATGGTTGATTCGTATTTGGCTATAAACAGAAAGGACGTGCTGCTGTTCAAGCTATGAATGTGTTCCATCCAGCTGTAAGTTTAATTAATAATAAAGTAAAGTCTAAGTATTATTTTTTTTAAAAAAGGTTTTTTTCCCCTTTTAAATTGTGACATTTTATATTTAATATTCCCCTCAAGTGTAGGTGCGTTTCCCCGAAAAGTTTTTCAGATTTTTTGCATTCTGTTAGGTGTTCTGAGTACGCCAAACACCCCCTCAGCTATATAGAACTCCCCCGAAGTAATAAAGGTGTGCCTGCATGACTCACTATCCTTTCTGAAGAAGGGGCCCATAGTCTTTGCCTGTTAACCATTGATGGCATATCCTATTGATATGCTATCAGTGTGTAGAGATGAGAACACCCCTACTTACAAAAGTATTGGATTTTTATTTCTTCATTGCATCTGCATTTTTGATTTAGCAAAAAGGAAAGGGGAAATGGTAGTAATGAAAATTATCTCTCCTCCAGAAGGAAGAAAACTCTCTCTCTAATGAGACTATAATTCAGTATCTGACACATTGAAGGAATATTTATTTGGCTGATGTCTCTGGTCTTGTTCCAAGGCACATTAGCAAATTTTAACTTTAGGCTAGAACACAGCGATTTACTGCAGTCTATAATAAGCGCTGCACAGTGTAACAGTGCAAAAGGCATTAAAAGAGGTTGTCTAACCATGTTGTTTTACAGAGCCAAAAACAGCTTTAGATTTATGCATCCTGTCTCTTTCGGGTTAGGTTATGGCTGGTTCTATTTCAGCAATTAGCATATCATCCGTGTATTCACATCTCTTCTAATTACACTGACATGAGACCAGAAGATGTTCTCAATAGTGCTGAGATCTTTAGAACTGAAAGTAAACAATCAAAAGTTTTTATGCTTTCTTGGGAGAGCAGGTTGGTAACCTAGATAAATCTGTGTGCACTAAAAGCACATAAAAGCTCTCTTATCTCTTCAACAAAACAGTATATTTGGAAAAAGTATTAATTTACTGTTCCCCTTCATGTAGAAAACTAATCTTTGTAGTTAGCCAACCCCTTTAAGAAGTTCAACAGAGAAAGAAGGTTACTCATACAACATTCCATCAAAAATATGGCAGTTATTATTGATGTGATCAGAGGATTGCACACTACATAATGGGACTTAAAAATTATTAAAATAAAATTAGTTTATGAAGACAGAATAAAAAAAGTCCTAGTAAAAGATGTTTTCTCATTTTAGACATTAAGGGCCACCTGTATGAAACGTGTCGCGCCGACACGCTAGCTCTGAATCGCTACAGATGTGTAGAATGCAATGTATGTATGTATGTAGTATGTATAAACCTGTAGTTCTGCGCTTCATAAGTGTGGGGCCCAGCATAACTGTGATGCATTGTCTGTGGCGCAAGCAATGCGCCAGAAATGTGTTTAAACACTCGACAGAATTCCTGATTGACATCTTGGGCCATGATAAACAAAATCTTATTGCAAATAGGCCAAAACATAACCAGTCTTTCCAAAATAATACCACAAAAGTGATATAAATTAACTTATGGTAATTATAAAACTATATAAAATTAAATAATATACAATAATATTACATTAAACATAAAATTAATATTACATTATAATTACTATAAAATTAGAAAACCAATACAGCACTCCATTAGAAAATGCAAAAAAAATTAAATCGGAACAAACTTTTATTATTATTAACATAAATTTTTTATTACACAATTAACAATGCAATGCGCTAGTTTCTATAGAGAAGAGAAGTAATAGAATACAAATGTAACAGTTCTTAAGTATGATTGACAATAAGGCTATGTCTACATGATAATGGTAAAATGCGTCGGAAATCCGACGGTAATTTGCAATCTCCGTGCCGTGGTTTTGGTATGGATTTTGTGGTTGGATTTTGGCCCTTTAACATTGAACTGTATTAGAATCCACCGTAATTTTTGCGGATTCTAATTTACTGAATCGCTTAAAAATCTAACCAAAAAGCAGTGCTTTGTAGACATGGCCTAATAGCTACTTATCTCTTGCAACATTCTGACCACAAGAGTAAGATTGATACTTTTGTAGAAGGGAGAGCATTGTGATGTAATATAAATAGAAAGATTTAAAAGTATGATTGACATTTATGAGCTTCTGTTCTCTATAGAGATTTAAGCAGTTCATTCAGTTGATTTTGTAATGGAAAATTGTTAATAAAATTTTGTTCTGATTTTTCTAGTTCTGTTTTTTTCTAATTAAAATCCTACAAAATTATTTTTTATACTATCATATTGTAAGTTTATTTTCGTTCATCAAAATATAGGTCACTGGGTCACTAGTGGGTTTTTGCATGCTGTAGAAACTTTTTAATGTAGAAGGATCAAATCACTGCTAAGTAGTATACAAACCCACCTTCTAAAATTTAACTTTTATTGAAATTAAATAAAAATATATAAATCCATATTAGAGCCTACAACCATTTAAGTGAGCAGCAACAACACTAACACACTACTATAGGGTATGCTATTGTAAATACTAATTGGTATATACAAATAATCTTTCCCTCAGTATTTCCCTAAAATGCCCTATAACAGGCCAGGAAATCGTCCCAAAAAGGACAGCCCTACCTCTGGTGGCTCACCCTAATAGACACCTAACATAACCCTACTAGAAATTACAAAATACTACAGCCTGTGGTCAATATACAAAAGGAGGCATGAAAAACAATTAATCCCTTCTTTTTAAAAAAACAAACAAAAAAACCCCCAGGTATATGTACATATGATATGAACATACGATCTTGTTTTTTGCATTATCTCTTCTACCCAACGCGTTTCCCCCTCACAGATACAGGAGGGTTCATCACGGGATTCCGAGCACCATTGCCAGATATGACAGTTAGTAATGGTTGTTCCATGATACCCAGATAATAGTCTCCCAAAGCTCTTAATGTCCTACCTTAAATAACATCCTCTGAAGCGCCCGGAATCACAGCGCCACAATGCCTGCCGTCTCCTCCTTACTACTACGCATGTCCAGGCATTAGATTGAAACCATAGCTACTAGTTAGACGCATGCGCCGTCGTGCTCAATCCCGAGCTGCACTTGGCTCACTCTCTGGCACTGTGCTTCTCAGCCCCGGCATCAACATCTTATTTGCCGTCACGGAGGCACAGCACGCGTGCTCCAGCTTGGGCGATGCCTAGATAAATTCAAAGTGCTGTGTCTCTCCCAGACCTTCAACACATATCACCAATAAATGTAGTTCCTCAGATATGCACATTCTTCAGCTATTCTACATTCAGAAGAATTATTAACCAAGACTAACTTCAGATCACTTACCATATTTGATTAAAAGTAACTATATTAAATATTTCCAGAATATAGTGGGGATAATAAATGCAAAAAGTATCCTCCTTTACAAGGGAGGACAGAGGGGCTATGGGTAGACCAAAATTGATGTAATAAATTAACAAAAATACAAATCAAAAAGATGTTTAAAATATACCTGGGTACAGGGCCATCCTGCCCTAATTTCAAACCCATTTTGTGAATACAATATTACTAGAACCTCCTAAGTACATTATACACTCAAATGGAAGAGACAAAATATAATGTTTCATTTAAACCCTCCGGTTGCAAGGGCTTTAACATATAAGTCCATTCAGTCTTTTTGCAAAGTAGTCTTTTATCCACATTTCCTTTCCTTGATGTCACATTGATTTTCTCTGTACAAACAAATGATAACCATAAAGGGTTCCCTCTGTGTTCCTGCCAGAAACGTCTAGACACCGGAGTCTCACGTCTATGTCTAACATCACCCAGATGTTCATTAATGCGCACTTTAACTTGTCTGATAGTTTTTCCTACTTACTGTTTGCTGCAGGTGCAGTTGCATAAATAGGCGACAGCCTGACTATGACAATTCATGAAGTGGCTAATCTTAAATGTTTTTCCTGTCACATTACTTTTAAATTCTTTTGTCTGACATACGTAACAACAGGCCACACACCTACCACACTTGTACATTCCTAAAGGTTTCCTTCCAACCAAGTACCTTCCGGTTTTGGGGGTACAAAATGGCTACAAACCAATCTGTCCCTCAGTGATCTTCCTTTCCAATAGGTAACTTGGGGTCCCTCAGGTAAACACTCAGTTTGATCTTTATCAGATCATATAGTTCCCCAATGCTTGCGCAGGATTCTCATCACATCATTATTCCGATCATCATAGGTCCCTATTGTTCTACACTTTGTTGACTCCTCTTCTTCACTTTTATTTGGGTTCAACAAGTTGTTCCTATCCCTCATCAGGGCATTTTTAAAGGCTGGTCTAAGGACTGAAAGAGGGTACCTCCTCTCAAGAAACCTATCCCGTAATTCATCTGCTTGTTGATAATAATCTTCTGTTTTGGAGCAATTCCTGTGTACTCTAAGGTATTGTCCATTAGGAATTCCTTTTTTGGATGATGTGATTCCCACCTTAAAAGGCTATTGGTTGCTGTCTCTTTCCGATGAGTCAAAGTTTGAAGGACTATATTTACTATTTTGCCATAGGCAAACTTAAACTCCGTTCTTTATCTGTAAAACACTAAAACGTAACTTTTATTATGTATAACTCTTAGGCTATGTTCACACGGGTTGACTGCGGGGCGTAATCACGCCCCGAAGTTACGCCGTGTGGCCGGGAGCGGGGGAGGGAGCGGGGGCCGGCACCTCGCCGGCCCATAGAAAATCACTGCTAGTGGCGCGTATATGCCGCGAGAAAGTGAAATGTGAATTATCTCCCCCCTCGGCGTATTCGCCGAGCAGGGAGAGGAGACGTAATCCAAAGTTATCTATGAGAACTGTGGATTACCGTAATGACTGGGCCGTTTTCAGCCTGTAATTTGCGCACTTCGGCGCGTAATTACGGACCGAAATATGGCCCATTTTAAGCCGTGTGAACATGGCCTTAACCTCTATGCACACTATTTAAAAAACCTGATTTCTTACCTCATCATTTAACCCTTTTTGCTTCTGAAAGAGGGAATAACTCCCTTTCTATTATCAAGTCTGGTGGAGCACCACCTATTAACAGGAGAGCCTTATATCTATAGCAAAGTACTAGCTCCAGTAAGGGATCCCAAGCCTACTACTTGGGCAGTCGTCCCTAATCTCATGGACACAGAACAAATAAGGCCCCCTTGTGACACCCCTGCAGCGGGTGACACTTGTAGACAGAGGTGAGAAATCACAATTTAAAACGTCCTATCTGACCTGCCTGACATGTTTCGCCAGCTAACCTGGATTCATCAGGAAATAGAGGTCCAATCACATGTCGTGTAAGCTCACTTCCTTTTATATCATGTTAGGTACACCCCCTATTCAGGTGCTCACCAATTAGCCATCAGAGAATCCACATAAAGCCCACTCCCCCTTCCGCTCTCCTGCACGCACACTCATAATATGTCCTGCTAAAGCTGCCACCATGCTCCCATGAACAGCAATCCTCAGGCAAATTCGCCATCTCCATAACAGGCTTGCGCCCCATCTTACCGTACTGCCCGTGCCAACGCACTGCACCAGCAGACACCTCAGCCCTGACTGTGATGGGCTTCCGTCTTATTTCTCTCATATTATTGCAACTGCGTGCCTCACCTACAACGGACTGAGCAGAATAGGTGTTACATTCCACAGCACACTACCAGCTTTATCAGCTCCCATAAGCCCCCTCTCTTCCACATCTAATATGCATATTCATTGGGAATATAGATTTCACTGTACAGTACACCACTGTCATATTATCTTCCCATAAAGCACTTCTCCTATATATCTAATATACATATTCATTTTAATAAAGCTGCAAGCCCTATTAAGTACATGTTTTATTGTGCTGTATACTATTGTCTCAGACTGTTTGCATAAACCACTTCTCTTTTATATGTAATATTCATATTCATTTTAATAAAGCTGCAGGCTCTATGGTTAGCCCACCCTCCCTCCTGCAGTTTGGCCTCACAACTTCCCCATTGAAGATTCTCTCTTCCGGCTCATGGCTAGCCACCTAATTCATTACGTCACAATGGAAGCATGCAAAAATATGGGGGCATGCAAAAATATTAGTGTCTTCAAACGCTATTGCATCTAGTTGCATCCAGTCAGCACTAGATTAACGCAGCGAGCAGAAACAATAAATCTATACATAGATGAAAATATACACATGAATAGGTAGTTATCCACTCCCAGGCTGCGTCTCGCCACAACAACGCGAGTGCACATACCATACAATTCAGCTGCCAAAAAACCCCTCCATGCACAAAAGCAATATACATACATCCCGATTTGTTAAATAGAAACCGTGGCCTCACGTGATCAATACCTATCATCCTTACAGGACCCAGGGAAAATGAGGGACAACCTAGAGGCAGAGGGGGGAGCATAGGAATAGATTGGCATACAGGGGCCAATAGCCCCATAGCCAAACCCCTGAACTGGTGGTAGACCTTGGAGAGGAAGAGGAAATAGTTGTGTTTAAGAGTAAATGCCAGAAGTTTTAGAACAAGATCATTATGTCTATCAAATTGCCTACTCCTCATCTTCAGAAAATACTCTACTGCTGTGAGACCCCAGTGGTGTGGAATGCTACTATATAGCGCTTCCACATCCACTGAGGCCAATTTCACATTCCGATCAATATTAAAGAGAACCTGTCACATAGATTATGCCCCCCTTGCTGAGGGCAGAACAAGCTAGTGTCAGACATGCTGTTTCCAGCACTGTGTCCCTTATTCTGTAAGATGCTGTAGTTTTCGTGTATTTGATGCTCGAATCTGCAGTTTTCAGCCAAAAGAGTCATTCGAAGAGTCCTTCAAAGAGTCTTTTTAAAAGTAGTTTTTTTCAAACCCGGCCAATCGGAGGCTAATCCCGCCCACCTCAACTGACAAACCTATTACTTTGAATAGGTAGAAACATGTGAATAACTGTCAGTGGGCGGAGCTAGCCATTGGTGGGCTGGGCTAACACCTGCTCATGAATAAGATTTGAGCATTAAATGCTATAAAACTCCTGCATCTTACAGAATAAGGGACACAGTGCTGGAAACAGCAGGTCTAACACTAGCTTGTGCTGCCCTCAGCAAGGGGAGCATAACCTATGTGACAGGTTCCCTTTAATCCTCTCTAGTTTTCTGAGGAGATCAGCAGTTTCCTTTAGATAAGAGGGTAAGGAAACAACAAATTCCTTAAGTATTCTTTCTATATAGATCCCCAGATTCTGTGTTAGGGAATCAATCCCGGACACAATGGGGCACCCTTTTAACGGAGTCATCCCTTTGTGGATTTTAGGGAGAAAATAAAACGTGGCTAGCTGAGGTTTGGTAGGCAAAAGAAAACGAGTCTCATCCCTCGACAGGTCACACATCCAGTCCCTTAATGACAATACTCTACAATACCTTCAGGAATTTCTCAGTAGGATCTTCACTCAGGACAGCATATCCTATCTTATCCTCTAATAACCGACTGCACATGGTGATATAACTTTATGATCCATTAGTACAATATTCCCCCCTTTATCAGAGGGTTTTTACTACTATACTAGGATCGATTCCAGTGCAGTCAAGGCTCTGATCTTCTGTAGGGTGAGGTTCGAAGAATAGCCTCTTAATGATCTCTTTTTTGTAAGTATCTCTTTTACCAATTTTAAAAAGATGTCTATTTCAGGGGTATCTTGTAATGGGGGAGATCTAGTGCTTTTTAACCTTAAATCCGTCTGCAGTCCTATTCCACTTCCGTACTCCCCTTCTTCTAGACCAGCTACAATCCTTACCCCTGGGAGATCCTCCGTTTCAATTCCCAAATCACTACAGACTCGCATATCATTATTCTTAAAAATTTTCCGAATAAACAAATGTACATCTTTCATCCAATTAAATTCACTGAATCTTGTTGTGGGAACAAATGATAATCCCTTAGACAAAACATTTATTTCTTCTACAGTTAGGGACCTCTGAGATAAATTGATTACCTGATTCTTCCTCTGCCCCTCTATGCAGACAGGATTAGAGTCTACCGTCCAGCATGAAGCCAGGAGTATTGGGGGGCTGAAATCGACAAGACCGCAAACTATGTCAGCTCGCACTCACAGGCGATTTCTAACCAAGCGGGTCAGAACATGAATAATTTGGCTACAGTAATAGAGGGAGAATGTGAGGAAAAAAATCCCAGGACTGGCTATCTCCTGTAAGGCTATGGCTGTAGCGGTGGTTGAACTATTGGCGCCAGAAATAATGGCCTCTTTAGAGGTCACTGTGTCAACTTCAGTGTCTGATGCGGTAACAGCGTCACTATCCGCCATTTGATCCGATATAGACAAGCAGAAAATACAGATAACTGACGTGGAAGAGAGAGTGAGTGGAGTGGAGGATGATCTACTAGGGATGCGGAGCTCAATGGAGAGGCTGCTTAGGAGAACGGACTATTTCGGAAACAAAGTTGAAGATCTCGAAAATAGATCTCGCAGAAATAATGTTAGAATCATTGGTCTAAACGAGGATATACAACAGAACAACCTTCCTAAAATGTGTTCGGAGGAGATTCCCAAGACTCTTGGTCTAGAGGGCCCCCTCAAAGTGGAAAGAGCTTATAGGGTGAGTTCTCCACGTACGTCGACAAAGAGGGAAAAACCACGCTGCCCAGAGTGGTAAGGGTATATTCACACGCCGTAATTGCGGAGCGCATTTCACTTAATATGCAGCGAGATGCGCGCTGAAATTATGGTAATCCATAGCTCTCATAGAAAGCTATGGGTTACGCATGCTCCCCGGCGATCTTATTGTACATGGGGGGAGAAAAGTGACATGTCAATTGTTAGAGGTGAATACGCGCTGCTGACAATGAATGTCTATGAGCCCTGCGCCCGGCTGGCCCCCCGTGCTTTGGATAGATGTGCTGATCAGCGCTTCGCTCCAAAATACCCGGCATATTGCGGTGTGTACCATTCATGCCGCAATACACCGTGTGAGCATACCCTAATAGTGAGATATCTGGACTACGTTGAAAAAGCATCACTACTGCAGGCATATCGTGCTAAAAAGAACACAGTGGTGTATAAAGGACAGAAATTACTGCTATTTGCAGAGTACTCAGCTGAGGTGTCCAGAAAGAGGAGGATGTTTTCCACGGTATGTTCCACTCTTGTGAAGAAGCAGATCCGATTCAACTTGCAGTTTTCCGCAACTTTGAAAATATTTCCGGAGCAGGACTCCCCGGTTCTTTGCTACTCCTCAGAGGAGGTGGTAAGTTTCTTGGAGGACTTTTTAAACAGCAAAGAGCCTCCAGACCGACAAGAATCTGAAATGGCTGCTATCAGCCAGAAGGACCTTCATTCGTACACTAGGCGGAGCCAAAGTTCCAGGAATAATGGAGAGTCAACATATTTGGAACGACTCCGGACACCGAGGAAGAGATGAGTACAAGCATCAAAGGACTTGGACACCAAATAAGTTTTAGTGCCGATTCTGCTGCTCCTTTTGAGGGATCGACATTTTGTTTAGTTAGAGGTTTATTAAGCAGAGGGTTGTTATACAAGTTACATTTATGGCTCGTCATAATTGAGTTAGTTTTTCTGTGTAAGAAGGAAGAGAAAAAGAGGGGTGGATAGTATGCTACTGCTGATTTGTTCTTAAGGTGTTAAGAGTTAAAAGAGGGGGGAGGTGTTAAGAGTTAACATTTGGATACATGATCTGGTGAGGAAAGAGGATTTCCCCTCACTATACTAGGTACAGTACAAAAAAAGAGAAGGCTGCTGACAGTAGAAAGAAAATTCATGTAGGAGTTTCAGAGTTTTAGTTTGTTAAAGGGATTCTGGTTCGGGGAGGGGTGTGCATTCTAACTCTGTGTATCAAAATGAGGGAAGTCCTAGATATAGGCTGAAGTATGAAGATAGTGTCATGGAATGTGAAGGGGTTACATTCTCCCCAAAAACGGATGCTAATCTTAAGGCACTTAAAGAGACTGATGGTGGACCTCACTTTGTTGCAGGAGACACATTTAAAAGAAAAAGATTTTCTAAAGTAAAAAAAAACTCTGGGTAGGAGAGGTAAAGGGTTCGGCAGCGACAGAGGGTAAGGAGGCAGGGGTCTTACTCTTGATTAACAAAAATACTCCATGTAAGATTCTACCAATGGTTAAAGATACAGAAGGTAGATATATTAATCTACCGTTAGAGACACCAGCAGGGTTGTTTAATCTGATTAATGTATATGCCCCAAACCTGATAAAAAAATTATTTTTGGATCTAGAAGCTAAACTCATTCAAGAAGGGGAGGGGGGTATATTAATAGGAAGGGATTTCAATTGTGTCATGAATAATCTGGAAGATAAGAAAAGATTGGATAAACACAGACCATCAGATGATAAGAGAAATAGTCTATTATGTAGTATGTGCGATAATGTAGGTCTTGTAAATACTTCGAGAACATCAAACCCTGCAGAGAGAAAATATACCCACTTCCCCCATGCTCATGGATCGTGGTCTAGACTAGACTATTTTTTTTGCCAATTCCAGGATTCTGGGCATGATAGAATCGGTTGATATTGGAGAGATGGTGATCTCTGACAACTCCCCATTGTCTATCTCATTACACGAGACATTCCCGAGAGGGACGGACATATTATGGAGGCTCCCCAGCTCACTTTTGGGGGATTAGAAACTTAAAGACTTAATAATTCAATGGTGGAGAGAATATGAACAGGATAACGAAATACATAAAGACTCCCCTAGTTTATTTTGGGATACAGGAAAGACAGTACTTCGAGGTAGAATAATGGCATATATGGCAGGCAAAAAGAAAAAGGTGAGACAGTACACAGGAATTGCTCCAGAACAGAAGAATATTATCAACAATCAGACGAATTACGGGTTAGGTTTCTTGAGAGGGGGTACCTTCTTTCAGTCCTTAGACCAGCCTTTAAAAATGCCCTGATAAGGGATAGGAACAACTTGTTGAACCCAAATAAAAGTGAAGAAGAGAAGTCAACAAAATTTAGAATAATAGGGACCTATGATGATCGGAATAATGATGTGATGATAATTCGGTGCAAGCATTGGGGAATTCTACGATATGATAAAGATCTGAGTGTTTAATTGAGGGACCCCAAGTTACCTATCGAAGAGGAAGATCACTGAGGGATAGGTTAGTTCGTAGTCATTTTGTACCCCCAAAACCAGAATGTACTTGTTTAGAAAGAAAACCTTTAGGAATGTACAAGTGTGGTAGGTAATATTGTAGAGAGAGAACGGACTCCAGCACTCGTGCTCGGGATAGGAAGGTATTTATAAAAGATGCACTTTTATTGAAAAAACTTTAAAAGCAAAACATAAAAACAAATTAACGCTGCCACGTTTACGTGTTTCAAGCCAGTCAGAGCGGCTCTTAGTCGTAACATCCATGCAGCTACCGATCCTAACAAAAAATGCACTTCCTGAGATCAATTAGGCAACGCACCTGAAAGTTAACCTTAGCGTGTCCAAAACAGGTGCATGCCATAGAATAGACACACATTAGTATCAGCAATGAAAATACAATATACAAAACAGGACTTAATACAAATACATAAGATCAGTCTTATAATTAAGTCCCTGTGGGTAGTGTCTAATACAAGGATCCAAAATGCCTCTCTGTTTATCAAGGCTTTTTTCAAATCTCCCCCACGTAATGGTTTAGGCACTCTTTCTATAGCCCTAACTTTGAGATGTTCAAAATTACCTGAGTGTAGTTCCTTGAAATGTCTGGAGTGCATTTTTTATAAATACCTTCATATACTGATCACGAGTGCTGGAGTCAGTTCTATATATACAATATTACCATGTGGAATATCTACAGCCGGATATACACCTCCCAGGAGCACCGTATGTAGAAGGATGTTGTGCGGTTTATACGCAGAGGAGAACTATTGGTGAGCGATTACCCATTTTTCTCTATTTTGTGCATTTCACCAAGTGTGGTAGGTGTGTGGCCCTTAGTTACGTATCAGTGTCAGACAAAAGAATTTAAAAGTAATGTGACAAGAAAAACATTTATGATTCGCGACTTCATGAATCGTACTCAGGCTGTCGTTATTTATGCAGCTGCACCTGCGGCAAACAGTAAGTAGGAAAAACTATCAGACAAGTTAAAGTGCGCATTGATGAACATCTGGGTTATGTTATACATAGACGTGAGACTCTGGTGTCTAGACATATCTGGCAGGAACATGGAGGGGACCCTACAAGGTTATTGTCACGCGCTGCGCCGCAGCCCGTGATCCCTGCTGTCCCCGTTGCGCCCGGGGCAGGTGGCCCCATGGTGCGCGGGCTCACCCGCTCCCTCGGGTGCTGTCACTTACCTGACCATGCTCCTGCTCTGTCTCAGCCGTCTGCCGGCCACTGTGCACGTCCCCGCTCCCTCGGGCGCGCACGCCGGCTCAGTTAAATTTAATGCGCCAGTGTGCCGGTAATTGGGGTTGCCTGCCGCTGACCCTATATTTTGGATCCTCCTCTTCCTTGACCTCGCCGATTTCATAGTGCCCATACCTATGTGAGGAAGCCTTTTGTCACGCCGTTTCGTCTCTTCCATATACCGGTTCTGTTTACACCCATCTAACGAGCACCAACCTTCGCTGCCTGCCCTGACCTTCTGGCCCGACCCTGACTACGAGTTTGCCTGCCGATTCTGTACCGCGTTGTGCCTTGGCTGCCTCTGCAAGCAAGTGACATCAGGGGTAGCGACCTGGTGGAATCCCGCTGCAGCAAGTCCATCCCGCTTTACGGCGGGCTCTGGTGAAAAACGGGACCCACTTAGACTCCGCTCCATGGTGAGGCTTCTACTACCGCTTGCGGCGGTCCAGTGGATCCACTACCCCAGCCTGTTACAGTTGGAATCGGCCATGGATCCCGCCAAGGTTCCGTTCTTCCCAGTGTGGAAGATCTGACATCCATTGTTGCCCAGCAATCCCAGCAGCTGGTGCAGCAGGCGCAACAGTTAGATCAGCTGACGACCATGATGCAACAGCTCGTCGCCTCTCAGCAGCATTTTCGTCCGAACGGGCTAAAGTGGCGTTCGTCCTCAGTCTGCTCTCCGGGAAGGCTCTGGCATGGGCGACTCCCCTCTGGGACAGGGGTGACCCGGTGATGGGCGACCTGCAGGCCTTCTTTAGGGAGTTCCGCTTTGTTTTCGAGGAACCGGCACAGGCTTCGTCAGCAGAGACTGCACTCCTGAACTTGCGTCAGGGAGACTCCTCAGTTGGCGATAATGCCATTCAATTCCATACCCTGGCCTCCGAGCTAACCTGGAATGAGGCCGCCCTCTGCGCCACCTTCAAGAAGGGCCTCTCTAGCAGGGTCAAGGATGCTTTGGCCGCAAGGGATCTTCTGGTTTCCCTGACTGAGTTGATCCTCCTGGCCATGCGTATTGAGATACGCTTCACCGAGAGACAAGAAGAACTCCGCCAGGAACGTGACTCTGTTTGGCCTCGTCGATTTCCACGGTGAGAAGATCGTGTTCTATGTACTTCCCCATTCCTCGTCTGCAATTCTGTTGGGATTAACCTGGCTGTAATGCCACGCCCCTGTCTTAGACTGGAAAACGGGCAAAGTTACACGATTGGGACAAGACTGCCGGTGCTTCCCACTTCTCCGCCAGCACCTTTGATGCCACTTCCAGGACTGCCTGCTGAGTACCAGGACTTTGCGGACGTGTTTTCCGAGAAACAGGCTGAGTCCTTGCCGCCACACCGCCCCTACGACTGCCCTATCGACCTGTTGCCTGGCACGAGCCCTCCTCGGGGCAGGGTTTACCCGCTGTCTGTGCCCGAGACCAAGGCCATGTCAGACTATATACAGGAGAACCTCAAGAAGGGCTTCATCCGCAAGTCCTCTTCACTGGCAGGAGCAGGCTTCTTCTTTGTGGAGAAAAAGGATGGCTCGCTACGTCCTTGTATCGACTACCGCGGCCTTAATAAAATTATGGTGAAGAACCGCTACCTACTGCCTCTGATCACAGAGCTCTTCAATCGGCTTAGTGGAGCCAGGATCTTCTCCAAACTGGATTTGCGAGGGGCCTATAACCTTATCCGTATCCGGGAGGGTGACGAGTGGAAGACGGCATTCAACACCCGGGACGGGCATTTCGAATATTTAGTTATGCCCTTCGGCCTCTGCAACGCCCCAGCGGTGTTTCAGGGTTTCGTTAATGAGATCTTGAGGGACCTCTTATATTCCTGCGTGGTTATGTATCTGGACGATATTCTGGTTTTCACGCCTGATCTCAAGTCCCACCGTCTCCATGTGCGCCAGATCCTCAGACGTCTTCGGGAGAATCACCTTTTTGCCAAATTAGAGAAGTGCCAGTTTCACCAGTCCAGTCTGCCCTTCCTAGGATATATTATCTCTGCCAAGGGACTTTAGATGGATCCAGCCAAACTAACTGCCATCCTGCAGTGGCCTCGTCCAACCGGCCTTCGGGCCATCCAGCGGTTCTTGGGCTTCGCAAATTACTACCGCCAGTTTATCCCATACTTTTCAACAATGTTGGCTCCCATTGTGGCCCCCACTACGAAGTCGGGCAAACCCAGGGAGTGGCCACCAGCGGCCGAAGACGCGTTCTCCCGGCTCAAGATGGCCTTTGCCTCAGCCCCCGTCTTGACCCGTCCGGACATTGTGAAACAGTTCTTCCTGCAGGTGGACGCGTCGTCTGTAGGAGCAGGGGCGGTGCTCTCTCAACGGGACTCCAAGGGCAAGTCTGTTGCGTGTGGGTTCTTTTCTAAAATGTTCTCTCAAGCCGAAAAAAACTACACTATTGGAGACCGCGAGTTGTTGGCCATTAAAATGGCCCTTGAAGAGTAGCGCCATCTGCTGTAAGTGGCTCGCCATCCAGTTACTATTTACTCTGACCACAAGAATCTTGTGTACCTCCAGACAGCTCAGCGCCTTAATTCCCGGCAGGCTCGTTGGGCTCTCTTCTTCTCGCGATTTAACTTCGTGATCCATTTTCGCCTGGCTGAGAAAAACGTCAAGACTGATGCCCTGTTGCGGGCGTCGTGGGTCAGGAGTCTGCCCCAGTCACAACATTCCACCTAACCGTCTGATTGCTGCGGTTTCGGTGGATCTCCGACAGATTCCTCCTGGCAAGACTTACGTTCGCCCTGCGCTTCGAGGGAGAATCCTGAAATGGGATCATGGCACTTGGATTGCTGGACACCCGGGTATACGAAAGACGACCCAGCTTATAAGCCGCTACTATTGGTGGCCTGACCTTGTCCGGGATGTCAAGGACTTTGTGGATTCGTGCTCCTCGTGTGCCCGCAACAAGACACCCCACCTCAAGCCTGCGGGATTGCTTCTGCCGTTGCCCATTCCAGACCGCCCGTGGTCCCATATTGCCATGGACTTTATTACGGATCTCCCCGTCTGCTGGTAATACCGTCATCTGGGTCATCGTTGATCGATTTTCTAAGATGGCACACCGCCATCCGCGCCTCGTCTGGCGATCCTCTTCTTCCTGAATGTCTTCCGTTTGCATGCCGTTCCTCAACACATTGTCTTGGATCGCGGGGTACAGATTGTCTCCAGATATGATGGTCCCTCTGTTCTCAGTTTAAGGTGGATCTGGACTTCTTCTCTGCTTACCATCCGCAGACCAATGGGCAGGCGGAAAGAGTCAACCAGATCCTGGAAAATTGCCTACGTCACTTTGTGTCGGCTCAGCAGGATGATTGGTCGGGCTTGTTACTTTGGGCAGAGTTCGCTTACAACTCTCTGGATTCGGAGTCTGCGGGCGCTTCTCCGTTTTTTGTGGTCTATGGACTACATCCCCGCCCACCCTCCCATTGTCTTTGGTCTCTGACGTCCTTGCTGTGGACACCTTTTTTCGTGACCTGGAGGCCGTCTGGAACAGCACTCGCCATTCTCTGCATCAGGCTTCCACCCAGATGAAGCTACGAGCGGATAAGTACAGGAGGCCTCCCCCCTCGTTTACTCCTAGGGATAAGGTCTGGCTATCCTCCCAATATATCCGTCTGAAGATTCTATCTTACAAACTGGGTCCCCGCTACCTCAGTGCTTTCGTGGTCCTGAAGAAGATCAACCCAGTGGCCTACAACCTCTGGCTTCCCCCCTCGATGCGGATTCCGAACTCCTTCCACCTTTCCCTGCTTAAACCATTTATCTTGAACAGGTATTCCCGGAGTTTGTCACCTTCTGCACCGATGGCCGACACCTCTGATGTCTTCACCGTAAAGGAAATCTTGGCCATGAAGACGATCAAGGGGAAACGTCATTTCCTTATTGCTTGGAAGGAGTTCGGGCCTGAGGAAAGATCGTGGGAGCCGGAGGAAAACACCATGGCCCGAGGGGCGCTTAGGAGATTTCTGAAGGCCCGAGGGAGGGGGAACTGAAAGGGCGGGTACTGTCACGCGTGGTGCGCTCGTGTCCCTGTTGCGCCCGGGGCGTCCGCGGGCGCACCCGCTCTCTCGGGCGCTGTCACTTACCAGACCACGCTCCTGCTCTGTCTCGGCCATCTTCCGGCTAGTGCGTGCGTCCCAACTCCCTAGGGCGCGCGCATGCGGCTTTGTTAAATTTAAAGGGCCAGCACGCCCTTAATTGGTGTTGCTGGCCGCTGACCCTATATAATGGCTCCACCTCTTCCTTGACCTTGCCTATTCCATAGTGCCCATACCTATGCAAGGAATCCTTTCGTCACACCGTTTCGTCTCTTCCGTGTACCAGTTCCGTTTATGCCCGTTTAACGACCACGAACCTTCGTTGCCTGCCCTGACATTCTGGCCCGACTCCGACTACGAGTTTGCCTGCTGATTCTGTACTGCGTTGTGTCTTGGCCGCCTCCGCAAGCAAGTCACATCAGGGGTAGCGACCTGGTGGAATCCAGCCACAGCAAGTCCATCCTGCATTGCGGCGGGCTCTGGTGAAAACCGGGACCCACTTAGACTCCGCTCCCTGGTGAGGCTTCTACTACCGCTTGTGGCAGTCCAGTGGATCCCCAGCCCGTTACAGTTATCATTTGTTTGTGTAGAAAAAATCAATGTGACATTAAGGAAAGGTAATGTGGATAAAAGACTTCCTTGCAAAGAGACTGAATAGATTTATAGATTAAAGTCCTTAATGAAACATTATATTTTGGCTGTTTCATTTGAGTGTATAATGTACTTAAGCGTTTCGAGTAATATTGTATTCACAAATTGGTTTTTAAATTAGGGCAGGAAGGCCCTGTACCCAGTTATCTTTTAAACATCTATTTGGTCCTTGTGTGTCTTGTCTTGTGTCTCCCCCCTGTCTTGGTAGTTGTCTATGTATGTAATTGTCTTCTTTGTTTAAAGGGCTGTCAGTTGCAGTTATCTAGGGTGCTTACTAAGACGGCTCTCAAGCCTCGTGTTTTATAACAGCAATTATTGTGTAATATTTGAAATCATTTGCGTTGTGTGGTACACTGCTAATGTTATTACATCGTTAAAGCATCGTGTGTATTACTGTTAATAGCCCTGCGTGGCTTTATGGTTGTAAAAACTAATAAAAACTTACAATTTAAAAAAAAAAAAAACATCTATTTGATTTGTATTTTTGTTAATTTATTACATCAATTTTGGTCTACTCATAAGCCCCTCTGTCTTGCTTTGTAAAGGGGGATACTTTTTACATTTATTATCCCCACTATACTCTGGAAATATTTAATATAGTTAATTTTAATCAAATATGGTAAGTGATCTGAAGTTAGTCTCTTGGTTGATAATTCTTTTGAAGGCAGAATAGCTGAAGAATGTGTATATCTGAGGAACTACATTTTTTGGTGATATGTGTTGAAGGTCTGGGAGAGACACAGCACTTTGAATTTATCTAGGCATCGCCCAAGCGGAAGTATGGGGTGCATGTGCTGTGCCTCCGTGACGGCATATAAAATGTTGATGCCGGGGCTGAGATGCGCGGCGCTAGAGAGTGAGCAAGGTACAACTCGGAATTGAGAATGACGCGTATGCTTCCGGGACATTAAGAGCTTTGGGAGACTATTATCTGGGTATTTTTGGAAAAACCCATTACAAAACTGTCACTGGAAATTGGTGGTGGGGAATCCCGTGTGAACCCTCTTTTATCTTGGGGGGAAACACGTCGGGTAAGAGATAGTTTGTAAGGCCGAAAAGAAAGGGCCGTCCATCCAGTTCAGCCTGTTGTGCAAAGGGTGTTGATCCAGAGGAAGGCAAAAAACCCCAATGAGGTAGAAGCCAATTGTCCTCCATTTTAGGGAAAAAATCCTTCCCGACTCCAATCTGGCAATCGGAAAAATCCCTGGATCAATGACCCCTCTCCCAGAATCCTAGACACTATAACTTGTTATATTATTACGCTCCCAGAAATGCATCCAACCCTTTTTGAACTCTGTTATTAAATTCACTACGACAATTTTCCTCTGGCAGAGAATTCCATAGTCTCATGCTCTTACAGTAAATAATCCTTTCTTGTTTATGTAGAAACTTTAGTTCCTCAAGACGTAGAGGATGCCCCCTTGTTCTAGATACAGCCCTTGTTTTAACTTAATCTTGGGAGAGATCTCTATATTGACCTTTGATGTATTTAAACATATTTATTATGTCCCCACGAAGCTGTCTTTTCTCTAAACTAAATAACCCTAATCTTGCTAATCTTTTTGGGTATTGTAGTCCACCCAGTCCTTTTATTATTTTTGTTGCCCGCCTTTGAAACCTGTTCAAGCTTACAATGTCTTTCTTGTCCCTTGGTGCCCAAAACTGTACACCATATTCCATGTGTGGTCTAACCAGTGACTTGTATTAATGGGAGAATGAGGGTTCTCTTCATTGTGCATCTATGTCCCTTTTAATGCAACCCATGATCCTATTTGCCTTGGCAGCTGCTGTCTGACACTTGCTGCTACAATTAAGTTTACTGTCCACCAGGATTCCCAAGTCCTTCTCCATGTCACTTTTACCCAGTGTTTTTCCATTTAACATGAAGTCATGTATTGATTTTTTTTCCCCATGTGCATAACCTTGCATTTATCTGTATTAAACCTCATCTGCCATTTCCCTGCCCAGGCGTCCAACTTATCCAGATCCCTTTGTAATAACACATTATCCTCTATTGTGTCGATTACTTTACAGAGCTTAGTATCGTCTGCAAAGATCGATATTCTACTGTGTAATCCCTGTGTCATTAATGATCATTAATGAAAATATTAAAGAGTATAGGGCCCAATACTGAGCCCTGTGGTATCCCACTAGTAACAGCGATCCAGTCTGCGTATGTACCGTTAATTACAACCCTTTGTTTTCTATCAGTGAGCCAGTTGCTTTCCCACTTGCACACATTTTCCCCCAGTCCAAGCATTCTCATTTTATTTACCAACCTTTTATGTGGCACCGTATCAAATGCTTAAGAAAAATCTAGATATATGACATCCAGTGCCTCACCCGATTCAGTCTAGCACTGACTTCCTCATAGAAGCTGATGAGATCAGTCTGACAGGACCGACCCTTTCATAAACCCATGCTGGAACGGCGTTATACTTTTTATTTTCAGCGAGATACTCCAGGATAGCATCTCTTAGAAAACCTTCAAACTTTTTTCCCAACAACAGGGTTAAGCTTACTGGCCTATGTTTCCTAGATCATTTTTTGACCCTTTTTGAATATTGGCACCACATTTGCTATGCGCCAATCCTTTGGGACATACCCAGTTATTAGATAGTCCATAAATTTTAAAGGGAATAGGGGCCTATCTATGACATCACTTAACTCCCTTAGGACACGTGGGAGTATGCCATCTGGGCCTGGGGATTTGTCTATTTTAATCTTCTTAAGGCGGATTAGACAATAGACAATTAGATAATCTTCTTCCTGGGTTAGACAAGAAGTTGGAGTTTACCTCATCCCTCTGTTCAACAGGAAGGTCATCCTCCTTGGTAAATACAGTGGAGAAGAAATAGTTTAATAGGTTTGCTTTTTTCTCATCGCCCTCTACTGTCTCTCCCTCAGTATTTTTCAAAGGGCCAACATTTTCTGTTTTAATCTTTTTACTATTTATAAAAGTTGAAAAATATTTTGGGGTTAGTTTTACTTTTTAGCGATATGTCTTTCCGTCTCCGGGCTTTGCTTCCTTTATCTTTATTTTACACACTTTTATTTTTTTCCCTCTAGCTTCTTAGCGCCTCTTCACTCCCCTCCTGTTTTAAGTAGGTGGAACGCTTTTTTTTGTTTTTTATTGCCTCTATTACATCTCTTTTGATCCACATTGGGTTTTTCCTGTTTCTAATTATTTTTTTTCCATAAGGTATGTACCTCTCACAG
Source organism: Phyllomedusa bahiana (assembly GCA_025379985.1). NCBI lineage: Eukaryota > Metazoa > Chordata > Amphibia > Anura > Hylidae > Phyllomedusa > Phyllomedusa bahiana. The sequence continues at coordinate 35,179 of JAODAL010036108.1, forward strand.
TGGTAGCCTAGGATGTTTTTAAAAATATCCCATTTATTATTTGTTCTGCCAAAATAAAACACATAGTCCAAGTCAATACGGTTTATGCAGAATAATATTAGCCTTCCTAAGATTCAGTGTTTTTGTGGCTCTTGACAAAAAACTCTATTGAAGGGATAACGGAAATTTATTTTTATTTATGGTCACTATTTCCTAGGTGCCCTCAACCTGAACCTTTGTTACTCTGTCAGGTCTATTAGTCAATATTAATTCTAGAAGGGCCTTTCCTTAGTCGGTTCTTGCACCATTTGGCAAAGGTAATTATCATTTTGTTATTGAAAAAACCTGTTTCCTTTATGAGAACTACAGGTTTCAGATTCCCAATTGATGTCTGGATAGTTAAAGTCGCCCATAATAATAACCTCATTCTGATTAGCCGCCTCATCTCTTTGCCTGAGGAGTACATCTTCTATGGGTTCTGTTATTTTTTGGGGGCCTATAGCAGTCTCCTATTTTGTATTATATTGTTACCCCCATGTATATTTACCATAAAGATTTCCACAAGTTCATTTTCCTGTACCTATTCTTTTCCCGCAGTGTTGGCTTCAGACAGGATTTTACATAGTGACAGACACCCCCCCCTTCCGGTCTTTACAATCCCTTCTAAATAGACTGTAACCCTGTAAGTTAACCCCAGTCGTAGCTCTTTGTCCAGCCATGTCTTAGTTATCCCCACTATGTCATATATTTCTTCAGCTATTAGTAATTCTAGTTCTTTTATTTTGTTGGTCAGACTCCTGGCATTGGTCAGCATGCAATTTAGAGATTTTTCAGTTTTTATTCCTTTCTCCCTGATCTTTTTAAATATTGCTACACCCCTCCCTCCACTCCTCCCCCTGATTTTTTTACTAATTCCCAGCTCTCTATCTTCACTATCTTGCATACTATATGTGTAGTTACCCTCCCCCCCACTCCCGAGTTTTAATATTCCTCCAACTTCCTGGCCATTTTTTCCCCAATATAGCTGCACCCTCCCCATTTAGGTGCAGCCCATCCCTAGCATTTTTAGTCTGTAGCCAAGACAGAAGTCAGCCCAGTTCTCCCAAAAAACCAAATTCCCTCTTTCCTACACCAATTTTTGAGCCACTTATTCACCTCTCTAATCTCCCTCTGCCTCTCTGGTGTGGCCCGTGGAACAGGTAATATTTCTGAAAATATTACCTTGGAGGTCTTGCCTTGAGCTTTTGGCCTAAGTCCCTAAAATCATTTTTCGGACACTCCACCTACCTCTGACTTTTTTCATTGGTGCCAATGTGCACCATGACAGCTGGATTCTCACCAGCCCCACCCAGCGATCTGTCAGCCCGATCCACGATATGTCGAACTCGGGCCCCAGGTAAACAACATACTATTCGACGATCCCGGTCTTTGTGGCAGATTGCCCTGTCTGTGCCCCTAATAATGGAGTCCCCAACTACTAGCACCTGTCTAGCCTACCCTGCACTCCTATTCCCTATCTTACTGGAGCAGAAAGGGGTAGTGTATTGCTGCAGCCATGCTATTACTGAGCCGACATCCCCCTCATCCGACAATCTTGCAAATTAGTTGGGGTGTACAAGATCAGTACTAGACTCCCTGACACTCCTCCCTAAACCCTTCTTTCTGACTTTTACCCAGCTAGCTGTCTCATGTTCCTGCACCTCCATGCTACCACCCTCCCCAGCATCTACACCTGCCAGTGATAGCTCAATGAGCAGCAAACTCGCTTCCAAGTTGGCAATGGATCTCAGTGTTGCCACTTGCTCATTTAGATCCAGGATACGGACTTCTAAATGTGCAGTGTGCACACATCTTGCACAGCAGTATGCCCCCTCGAATTGGGTTTCTCAGGATGGCATACATTGCACAGGTTGTGCATGGACAGCATTGTCAAACATGGAACTCATGGGGATGTTTACCAAAAATTTTTGATAATTATTTAATAAGCAGTACAATACTGTCCCCTCTAAACTCCCCAAATCTAAAGTCTCTCAATCTTAAGTCTCCACACTTTAAAAAAAGCACACTTATAAGGAAAAAACACTCGCAGACTCGTTCACTCGCTCAAAATACTCAGTTTTAAACCTTTCCCCCACTGCTGTTTGGCTGTGCTGCAACCTCTCTTTCAGGAGCAAAAGGAGCAGAAAACAAGGTCGTATGTTTTGTAATATCCTTAGGTACCTGTTTTTTTTAAAAAAAAAATAAGGGGGTTAATTGTTATTCATGCCTCCTTCTGTATATTGACCACAGGCTGTAGTATTTTGTTATTTCTAGTAGGGGTATGTTAGGTGTCTACTAGGGCAAGCCACCAGAGGTAGGGCTGTCCTTTTTGGGACGATTTCCCTGGCCTGTTATAGGGCATTTTAGGAAAATATTGAGGGAAAGATTATTTTTTATATACCAATAAGTATTTAAAATAGCATACCCTATAGTAGTGTGTTAGTGTTGTTGCTGTTCACTTAAATGGTTGTAGGTTCTAATATGGATTTATATATTTTTATTTAATTTCAATAAAAGTTAAATTTTAGAAGGTGGGTTTGTATACTACTTAGCAGTGATTTGTTAGATTCACAAGCCTTTTGTATTGTGTATTTTTTCTGTGATTAGTTTTTAATGTAGAAGGATCCACAGCACTCCACAATTAAACATGAACAAAATCTTGTGCTTTATTCACCCATCGGTCTTGCCCCCGCCATAGAAAAAACCAAGGATGAAAGTCATATCACAAGTAGCTGAATTAATATCCAATAAAGGTGTGATGACAGCATCCAGGTCAGGGCAAGACTGATAAAGCACAAGATTTTTTTCAAGTTTAATTGTAGAGTGCTGTCGTCTGGACTATTCTGGCTACTCCGGGTGCTGTATATATTCTCAGTGAGTGCTGCATCTATTTTTTTTTGTATATACATTTTCTAGGAATATTTTTTTCATTAAAATTTTGTTATTTTTAGGTTCTACTATATTAAATGAAACTAATTTTAAATATATTTTAACCCCTTCCAACATTGGATGTACAGGTACTTTCTAGTGGGAAGTGACTTCCTGCAAATGGACATTGCGTGGGCTCTCAAGTGGGGCCCACACGATCGCGACAGGGGATAAGCTGTATATTACAGCTGGCCCCATGCTGCATTACCTGTTGCTGGGGTGAGCACCTGTCGTGGGTGATTAACCCTTTAGCTGCCACAATCGATCGCAGCAGCTAAGTGAAAGACAGAATGAGGGAGCTCTTTCTGCCTCCTCTGCAGCAGCTGCAGCACTGTCACCGCAGCTGTCTGCTTACCTGACAGGCTGGAAGCTTTACACAAGCTTTCGGGCTATCTGTGACTATCAATTCTGCTATGTCTGCTACTGTATCAATGATCTAAAGATCACTGAAACAAGTCCTCTATGGGGAAAAGTAAACATTTTTTAAAAAGTAAAATAAAAAATAGTAAAACACACACATAAAAAATGAAATAAAAAAATGTACACCGCTCTTTTCCCCAAACGCCAATCGCTGGAAAAAGATTAAAAAAATAAATTACGCATATTCGGCATCAGCATACCTGTAATGACCTACCCTATAAATATTTCACATTAATTAACTCGCACGGTGAACGTCGTAAAAAAAAATCACAGAATTGAAAAAAGTTATGGCTGTCAAATAAATATTTTCACACAATAAAAATACTTTTTTTTAATCGCTTCAGCATAAAAGAACTGTATAAATTGGGTATCACTATAATACTATCGACCCACAGAGGAAAACGAACTTGTCTCGTATACTGCACGGTGACCCCTGTTAAAAATAAAACTACTAGGATTGCAGTATTTTCTTCACCCTGCATTTCAAAAAACGGATTTAAAAGCAATCAAAAACTCATAGAAATGCTAAAAGGATAGTGATAAAAACTTCAACTCATCCCCCAAAAATCATACCCATACACTGCTCTGTACGCACAATAATAAAAAAAAATGATGGCTCTCAGACTATGGCGAAGCAAAAACGTGTTTTCCTTTTTGAATAAAAGTTTTTTATTGTGTAAAAGCAGAAAAACATCAAAAAATACAAACTGGGTATCACTGTAATTGTATCGACCTGCTGAGTAAAGCTAGCATGTCATTTATACTGCATGGTGACCACTGTAAAAGATAAAAAAAAAACTACCAGGATTGCTGTGTTGTTCAAAACGCCTCACAAAAACCTTAATAAAAAGTGATAAAAGCGTCACATGCACCCATAATGGCACCAATAAAAATGTCAACTCATCCCACAAAAACAAGCCAATAATGAGCTCTATGTACAGTATAGAAAAATAAAAAGTTATGGCTATCAGACTATGCAGACATAAAAATATATTTTTTTATAAATGCATTTCTGTTGTGTAAAAGTAATAAAACATAAAAAAAACTATATCAAACTTATATAATTGCATTGTACCAACCCACATAGTAAAGTTAACTGGTCATTTACACTGCACGGCGAATGTTGTAAAATTGAATCCCAAAAAACAATGGCAAAAATGCGTCTTTCCCCTCATTTTCATGGCCCAATGTTAAAAGAAAATAGGAAACACCTGTCTATCCAAAATGCACAATACACCACTAGATGGGATCCATGAGGATGTCGAATCCAAGATGGGGTAACTTCTGAAAGGTTTCACTTGTTCTGGTACTTTGGAGGCTTTGCGAATTGCGAAATGGCACCCACCAAAATTTGCAATCCAAAAGCCGAATAGCGCTCACTACCTTGTACATGCTGCCATGCGCTCAAACAGCAGTTTACATCCACATATAGGGTATTGCTGAACTTGGCAGAAATTGCATAGCAAAATTTGGGGTGCTTTTTTCCAGAATTTCTTGTAAAAATTAAACGTTTTCAGCCAAAATTACAGATTGTTGGAAAAAAACGCTTTTTTAGCCTAACACTAAAAAAATTGTGAAACATCTGTGGGGTCAATATAATTACTACACCCCTGGATATATTCCTTATGGGGTCTTTTTACGGGTGTTTATTAAGTTTTAGCACCTTAGGGTGTCTGCAAACCTGTTATGGCGCCTAAAGAAAATCGGATTGAAAATGAGACCCCAATGTCTGGTAGGTGCTTTTCCTATTCTGAGGCTTGAGGTTAAAGGAAATAGCTCACTAAATAGTGAAATTTGGGATGTCTCTAAAACTGGTAGAATTGGGGGAATCGTTGTTGAGTTGCATTTCCCTGGTCACATCTACCGTGTTCCATTGAATAATGGATAAAACCTGAAAATCTGCAAAATCTGCTTTGCTTTAATTTCTTAGTTAGCAAACTTCCTGAACACTGTTTTAAATACGTTAAGGGATGTAGTTTCTTAGATGGAGTCATTTATGGCGGTATCTAACATGCAAGCCCCCCTCAAAGCCATGTCAGAACTGGACTGGTCACTAAAAAAATCTATGTTGCAAATTTTCTTGAAAATGTGAAAAATTGCTACTAAATTTGTAAGCCCCCTAATGTCGTAAAAAAATAAAGACTTTTAAAAAATGATGCCAATCTACAGTGGATATATGGCAGATGCTACTTAGAAACTATTTTGAGTGGAATAACTATCTGTTTTACACACAGAAATTTTTGAAGTTTTAAAATGGCAAATTTTTCGAAATGTTCACAATATTTTGATAATATTTCTCAAATAAACAAGGATTGTATAGCCCAAAATTTTTTACTAACTAAAAGCACAATGTGTCATGAGAAAACAGTCTTTGAATCACATGGATAGGTAAAAGTCAAAAAGTTATTCTCGCATGTCAGATCTCAAAAATGGGGCTCTGTCAGGCCAGAACTGGCTGCGGCGGTAAGGGGTTAATCACTGTGGAAATTTTATTTTTCTGCTCTGAGCCTACACTTGACAGGTCTCCAAGATTTGAGTTGCACCAAGCAAGAGCACTGCCATAGTTTGTATTAACTGTCGTGCTATTCTTATGGGTTTTATTTTATTTCTATGTTTGTAATCACTGATAATACTACGATAACTCCATAACTACCTGATTACAAATGGGATTTACGATAGACACTGTATAGGTTAAATTATTTGATATTATTTAAATTTAACTTTATATGGTTTTATTTAACCCCTTAAGGACCCGGCGGTTTTTTTTTTTTTTGACACGTTTGTTTTTTTTCCTCGCCTTCCAAAGCAAAATTTTTTTTTTTTCCACCTAATAACTTTTGGGGCTTTTTTTTTTGGGAACAAATGTAGTTTCTAATGGTTTATTCACTGTACTATAGAATTTTTATGGGAAAACCCCAAAAATTCCAAGTGGGACAATTGTGAAAAAAAAAAAAATATGTTCGCCATGTTTCGGGTTTTGCTTTTTCGGCGTTCAAAATTTTGGTACATATATTTGGTTTTATTGTAATCTACAGGTTGATCGCATCCCTCAATACCAAACATGTAGGGTTTTCCGTTTTGTTTTTGGTACCGTAAAAAAAATTCCAAAATTTTCTGTTTTTTAAATTTGCGCCGCGGCGCCTTTTTGTGCGACCCTAACTTTTTTGTACACCTAAACAAGGGTTTTATCGACCAAAAAATTTTTGCTAAATTAAAAAAAATGGTCCAGAAAACAATCTCTGAATCACATGGATATGTAAACGTCAGTGGTGGTGCGATCAGCCGCTAACATCCGGCAGCTGTGCGGGGGGGGTCGAGCGATCCCCCTGCAAAAACCCCCTTGCGCCTCGGACGTATCATACGTCAGGGGCTTTAAAAGGTTAAAAATTAACTTTATATGAAAATTTTATATTTTTTGTATTTTACAACTTAGTTAAAGTAATAAAAATTTTAATTTTATATTATTTCATTTTCTATAGTTTTCTATTTATCATACATTAGTTTTTATTACGTAATTTATTCTGTAATTGATATTTTTGGACCTATTGACAAATTTCCCGTTTTTCTT